>JALCCG010000240.1:0-33124 GCA_023212695.1 Sporisorium sorghi | reverse complement strand
TAGCAAGAGTCAGACCACAGCATGTTGGACTGCTGTGTGTGCTGGACCGTGGTGCATGCTGAAAGTTGGATTTGACTGCCAGGCACTGGAGCAGTGTGGCAGCAGCAGGAATTTCTGTGAATTTTGATGTGTTGCTGGCCTCCACAAATTTCAAACCATAGCAGCACTGGAGCAGTGTCTTTTGTGCTGACCGCTGGCTCGCCTCCACCTGGCCAGATGTGCCCATTTGGCTGTACGGTCGTGACTGTCTCGTGCTGCTTACTGCCCATGCCCTAGGGCTAGGGTTGGATAATGACTTTGACTATACTCACCTAGGACTATCTAGTAATGCAAAGAAAAGGGGGTGTTGCATCGCCAACCCTACCCGAGGATCCCCTTGTAACCCTAACCCTAACCCTAGCTGCAGACAAAGCCGTTCTAATTGCTCTGCGGTAGGATGTAAGAGGAAGAGAGCGGGGTGTTCTTGGTTGTCTCTATCACAGCCGGTTGCGGAGTCTGACTCTGCGGTGTGTGGCGGCGTGACGCCAGAATCTTGTGATGCAGTCTGATTGCCCACGCAATCTAATTTACTGTACCTGGACCGAGGACGGGCTGACAGGCATTTCGCAGGCACAGATTGCGGAAACTGGCGTCAGCGCTACACAGATGTACTGCGTGTCGAACAGAAGCATCGGATTCACCCTGGCCTGTGTACTGGGAATAGAGAGCTGTAAGTGTCAGCTTTATGATGTTGAGTATCACTCCGTCTGGCAGGTCTCAGATAATGATGACTTGAGTCCTGGGCATCGCCATGCTGATGTCGTCGAGGTTGTCTTGAGCCGTGGAACGTAGAATTGTTGGTTGATGGCTGCGGCTGTGCGAATCGAGGTCTTGAAAGGCTCGCGTCGAACCAGCTGATCAAGGTTGGGAATCTCGAACATCTATCAAGGTATGTTAAGAGACGAGAGATGATTCAGTAGTAGACGACGGTAGACGAAGGTTGAGATTGGAAAGTAGAGAGGGGGATTCGCACAGTGTTCAACGCCACGCTGATGCCAAGGCGGTCCCTGGGGAAGAGGGGCACGGACTGCACTGTGAAGCGGTTGTCGTACGCAAGTTCAGAAGGGATGCCTCTAGATGGTGAGTTGAATGTCTCGCATACGTTTTGGTCAAGCTAGCGTGGGAGGATGCATGTGACAACAATTCATCTTCCAGCTAAAGTGTGCAACCAACGACCTTGGGCCGGCTTTTGGAAGCGAAGCTATCCCCCTGATCGCCATACAACAGAGCTTTACGACGAAGCATGAGACTGTAGGAAGCTTGAAAAGCAACGATAACATTGACAGAGCTCACATGCGTGAATAAGAAGGCTGACATTGTTGTTACATGGAACAGAAATACGAAGCAAAAACAGGGACGCGAAATGGGGCTGGGTAAAGAGAAGATGGTGACGGAAGATCTCTGGCTGTGAGCGCATCCAAGATCAAGCCTCTCCTCGGTTGCGACCGACGGCGGGCAAGTCCAAGTAGCTCATGAGATCGGCGTAGCTAAAGATGCTCGAGCTCTTGGAGCAGAGCAGAACGACAGCGGCGATGAGCAGCACAGGGATCCAGAACCACACGAGCATGGCATCGTCGCGCAGCTGCAACTGTCCCTTGCGACGGCGTGCGACGGCTGTAGAGGCGCCATGCGCAGGCGCTTTGCCCTTTCCAGTGATGCTGGCAGATGAAGCCACCTTGGGGGCCTGCGTGGACGCCGAGGTCGAAGCAGTGGCAAACACCTCGTTGCTGGCGTGAGCCTGGCGTCGTCGCGACGAGGGTCTGCGCGAAGGACCGGCAATGGGTGTGCTCGATTCCGAGGTGGCATCACCAGCAATAGTGGTGGCCGACGAGAGAGATTCCGGAGCAGCACACTGGGCAGCGTCGTGTCCTTCAGCTGCCGCAACGGACTCGTAGGCAGGTGGGGGCGTGTGCAGCGGGTTGAGACCCCAAGCGCCCTCCTCGACAATGTTCTTCCACAGCGTGAGGAGGCGGCTGCGGTCGTCCTGCTCCCAGCCTTGCTCGACAGGCGCATCGCTCGAACGGGCCTTGCCCTTGTCGTCGGCAGCTGCTTTGGCATCGGCGTGCTGATCGTCGACGTGATCGCCTCGCTGAGCGCCGGACCACGGCATAAAGGCAGGGCCAGAAAGACCAAGGTGGAAAACGTTGATGGCAGGCATGGCGGGCATGGCTGGCATGTGAAGCTGAGCGAACTTGTGTGCCACCGTCTGCGGGAGGAAGGCTCGGTTCATCCAGTCGGCACCGGTATCGCCGGCTTTGGTCAACCACGATTTGTTGGTGGCGGTAGCGTCCTGAACGCCTGCTTCCTTTGCAGACGTCTTCTTGACATCGGATGGTGGAACCGCCGCCGCCGCTTCGGCAAGACGGTCGTCCGCAGCCTTGACACGAGCTTTCTCGTCGTCGATGATGGGGGCTGGAAGCTCTGACAAGGCCTCGCGTGCTTCAGCCTCATCCGCAGCCTCATTTGCCGCATGGCGTCGAACATCGTGGTCAGCATCATCGCCGCTGACTGAACAGCTGTCATCGTCGCTGTATTCGTCAAAGCTGGTGCTGACGTTGTCGTCGTCGACATCAGACTGGCTGGGTTCACTGCTGAGCTCGTCCGACACGACATCTTCGGCGTCGTCGTCGAACAAGAGGCTCGCAGCAGCGTGCGAAGTGAGTCGACGAGTCTGCCAGTGTCCCGTGCGCGCCGTATTGTCAAGCACCATCTCGACGTCGACCTGATCGTGGTTGCGGGCGAGGTCGATGGCGTAGAGACCGTGCACGTCGGCGACATCGTCTCGGGCACCCGCCCTCAGGAGCATGCGCGCGATGGTGAGGCGACCGTGGATGGCGGCAAAGTGAAGCGCAGTGACGCCGTTGCGGTCGCGCGCGTCCAGTGGACAACCTCGGCTGATTAGAGCATCCACAAGCCTGTGGAAGCCCATGAGCGTGGCGAGGTGGAGCAAGGTGTGGCCCTGCTTGTTGGCCAGTCGGATCGCGTCGGAGCGTGGTTCCGCGTGCTCGATGTCGCCCACATCCGCATCCAGCAGCGAGAGGAATTGCACCAGGGTATCTTGGAAGTTGGAGCTCTGCGAACGACTGGTGAACAGGCCAGCGATAGCTTCTCGAGCGTCGGCATGGCCAACGCCAGCGCCGGCACCGCCTCCATTGCCAAACGCGGGAGGCATGCCAGGCTGCTGGCCACCACCAGAGCCGACGACGCGCATGGCGACCTCGCGGGCAGAGCGCATCTGTCCCGTCATTTGCAAGCCAACCACTTGCAGCGCCAATTCCATCAGCGCACGGTCGGTGGTGTCGATGTACGTGAAAAGCTGCAGGGGACCATTGACCGGGGGCGGCGGTGCCACCTGTCCGGCGCTCTTGACAGTGACGACGACGGGACCGGGGCTCGAGCTCGGCGGGAGCAAGCACACGAGCGTATTGCTGGCCCACACCTTGGTATTGGCGGCGGGCACGTCGCCAAAGACGCACGTGATGCCTTCGGTGAAGTTTTCTCCGAGAACAGTCACCTCGATACCACCGCTCGTGGGTCCCTCGCCGGGAATGAGCTTGGAGATCTTGGGCAGAGGCGCTTGCTCGATGTGGTGATTCGGCCCAGGCGGCGAGGCCTGTGCAAAGCCAGGCGTGGCGACGGCCGAGTTGGAGTTTGGTCGGAGATGAGGAGGGAGCGCAGCAGCAGCGGCCATGGCCATGAGCTGGGCAAAGTCGACACCACTCGAGACGCCCGCCTGCGCGTTGCGGAAGAACTGCTCGAGATCAAAGTTTGGCAAGCTGGCGAGGTTGGTCTGCAAGGTGGTGGGGGACAACGAGCCCTGCGCCAGCTGGGCTTGCATTTGTGGCGGCATCTGCGGTGGCATCTGCGGCAGTGTCAGAGGTTGCTGCGGGATGCCGTTCGCCTGCTGCAAGGGCTGCGATCCTGTCAAGCCAAGAGGTGCTGGAGATCCACCGACGCTCGAAGCATCTCCAGGCGTCTTGGCACCGGTGCTGGTGCTGTTGCTACGACCTACGCCGTTCATGGCCGTACCTGCAGTGGCAAAGGCATTCCAGAAGTCAGACGAGCTGAAATCGACACCGTTGGGACCCGCAGTGGGTGAGGTGGCGGTCACGGAGGGCGTGTTCTGACCGGTGCCAGAGTACGGCGTCATGTTGAGGTCCTTGCCAGAAGTGTTGCGGCGGCGTCGATTGCCGTCATACGGCTTGGAGCGCTCCTTCTTGGGTTTGGTCGGTGCCTCGGTGCTGATGCTGCCGTTGGGTGTGGCGCTACAGCTGGTCGAGGTGGCTGCCGGATCGTCCTGCTGCGATGATAGGTGAGAGGGAGGGTTTCTGGGACTCGTGCCGTTGACCTGCTTGATAACGCCGAGCGATGCCGGTGCTGCGGGCGAAGCTGCGGTGGAGGCAGCAGTGGCAGCAGCGGCCTGAGCAGCCTGGCCCATCGACTTGTGGTCGTCGGTGATCATGATGGGCGGCGTGGAACCGGTGGCGATCAAGCGGCCCTGCCAGTCGCGCATGGTGAAAATGACGCAAAAGCCGACCTTCTCCTTGTGATGGCGGCAGTAGCATGTGATGCGGGTAGGCAGAACCGCCTCGCCGTCCTCGAAATCGACAAAGTCGCCGCAGTTGAAGAGGACGACTCGCTTCTTCTCCGCTTCCTCCATGCGTGCTTGCGTCCTTTCGATGGCGTCGGGTGCAGATGGATCAATGCCAAGACTCCTCATCTCTTCTTCAGTAGGTTGGCTTTCGACGGGCGTCTTGGGGTCCTTCTTGCGATGGGCACGCTTGCGCTCTCGCTGACGACAGCCCTTGCAGACATGGACGCGATCGTGGGGAGGCGTCGCGTTGACGACGGTCGCATCGACGAAGAGGGTCTTTTCCGGAGGCACGTCTGTCTTTTGATACTTTTTCGACTTGCGCTTGGTGCCGCTGAGCGGTGGCAGCTTGATGTGCGTGAAGGAGCCGATGCGTTCCCAACCGCCCGCAGGACTTGTCTTGGGTCGAACCAGCTCGATCCTCATACGGATCTGCGTCTCGACACGCGACTTTGCGCCATGCATGGGCACGCCGTTGATATGCACCTGGAGATCCTTGAGTCCTTCGCGGTTGGGACGAACAATTTCAAAAGCCGAGTAGCCCAGGTCGGCGTCGAGGTTGTTGCTGTGCACGGCCGTCTGTGAGCCTACTCTTCGTGCTGCTGCCGAAGAAGTTCCAGGAAGCTTTCTGGGCTCGGACGACTCGCCCGAGTTGCGTCGCGAGGACGAAGCGCTGGCGCTAGCGTTGGCGGTATTCTTGGGTGTACGAGCAAGAGGTGCTTTTGCCTGTGTTGATGGAGGCATCATGGCGGAAGAAGACGCAGACGGGACATTCGTCGCGGCAAAGGCGTGGCCATTCGCGCCGTTGGCCGGGAAGGGCTCGTCGCGCACTGCAGGCGAATCGAACGATCCAGCCTGGACAAACGAGTCGAACATGGCTTCGTCATTGTCGCTCGCCTTGCCTGACCACGCAAGGTGGCCGTCCGAGTCTTCGCCGCTGCCGGCCAAGCTGTCTGTGCTCGTAATCGTAGCCGAATCGTGAGGTGCTGAGCCGGTCTTGCGGTCAGAGCCACTGGGACTGTCGTTGTTCATGGCCTGCGAGGCGCCTGAAAAGCTAGCCATGGCAGTGTGGGACGATGCGGGCGACTGAGCAGAATGAGGCGAGAAGCCGTAGTCGGTGCTGGAGGTCGAGTCCATGTCCATGGATAGATCGGCGTCGTTCTGCACGCCGAGGTTGGCGAAGTTGTTGTCCCAGCCTGCAAAGTTCATAGCCTCAAAACCGGATTTGGCCTGCTGATCGGATCCGATGACGCTGGCGGCTAGATCCGATCCGAAAGGCTGAGGATGTTCGCCCCAAATGCTGGGCGAAAAGGCGTCGATCGAAGTGGTGCTGGCGGAAGTGGCAGAAGCAGCGGCAGCAGCAGCAATGTCGGCTGCGCGACGATGCGACGCGCTGGAGCGAGCTTTGACGTTGACCGAGGCCTCTTCGTCACCGGTAGAGTCGCTCGAGGTGGGGCTGCTGGTGCTTGTGAGGCTGGGAAGCGACGTGTGATGTGAGTCTAAGGAGCGGTCGAAACGGGTCTGTCTAGGAGGCTGGGCGAAGCTGGTGGGCATTGCCGGATGAAGTGGGAGCTTTCAGAGGAGAACGAGTTGTGAATGTCGGGTGGTGCAACGTCGCTGCCCAATTACCAGTGACAGCTGCTGCCAAGCTTTGCGGTCGACGAGGATGGATCCGATCGCCAACTAGGCCGTGCTGGATGAAAAAATGGCTCTTTCTGCGTAATCGGCGTTACCACGTGGTCGAAAGGAAATGAGTGGCGTTCTGAGTGCAATGATGAAGCCTATGCTGCGGGTAATTAGAGCAGGCGCCGGTGGCACCTTGTTGCGTCGAGATTGATCTCGGATGAAGCAGCCTTGTTTCGTGCACGTGATTCGAAATGCTGCGTCGATGATGTGTCGCCGTCTGTCAAGGTGTGATTGACGGTGATGAGCAGTGGTGGGGAGAAGTCCAGTGATGAGCTGCTTCAGTGTCGGAGATCTCAGTGGTGGTGACGGTAACGGAACAAGAAGCAAGGAAGAGGATGGATGAGGATGTGGATGGTGGTGAGTGAACGAGCGACGCGAAGCAGCAAGAGAAGCGATTCGTTTCGTTTGGCTGTGTCGAAGGTCGAAAAAGAAAAAGAAACGGGCAGCTCAGCGCAGTGCAGCCGCTTCTCAACTGAGCTCGTCCAAGGCACAAGCACTCACTCAACACGCGGTGAGGCAGCAGCAAAAAAGGGAAAGCGAGCAAGTGCTACACACGCAGCTCGCTGCCATTCTGCTCGCGCTGTTCTGGAAGCCAGCACTCCTTCCTCTCTTCTGCTGCCCCGTCAATTTCCCTTTCCTCTTTTTTTTTTTTTTTTTTTTTTTTTTTCTACGATCGAAAATGGCGCATTTTCGGTGGCTGAGGGTGGGAGACATGGCTTGCAGGCTCTTGACTGCCCTTAGGCTTTGTTGCCGCTTCGAGGAAAATTGAATGTATTCGAAGCTCAAGGAAGCGCAACGCCTAGGCACACAGTCAATCACCCACACCGTGAGCTGCATCAATCTCGCCGCCACTCTTCCGATACGAGATTGTACGCAAGCTACAGGATGATGGCGTCGATGATCACACGTGAGATAGGAAGATGTGACGGACCGAAAGGGCGACAATCGAAATTGAACTTCGGGCTGGTGGCCGTAAGAGAAACGAAAAAGAAAAGGGTCGCTTGCTGAAATGCGGGGATGGCTCGCTCGCTATCGCGTACGTCGGAGGGCCAATCCAGCCGGAAGACCTCAAGCACCTTCTCATCTCGCGCTACCGCTGCAGAAGCGGGAGGGTTCATATGGACGCCATCGGGAAGGCTAGCTAAGCTATCTATCTATCAGGTGGCGAGACAAGATTGAGGCAGAGATAAGCGACATCGGATGAATCTTCCGCGCTCAGAGCACATCCTTGCTGTGAAGACGACGCCTCTGCTGGTACCGAATGGTCTTGACGCTTTCTCGCTTCTTCTCACTCGCTCGCCTGCTTTTCGGTTGCAGCAAGATCACGCTTCGCAGGCCGTTGCTATGACAATCAACGACGACAGTTCGCACGCTGCTGATTGCAGCAGTCTAGGCGGCGTCTGCTTCGGACAGTCGATGCTCCTCTCTCCATCGTGCAATCAAAGGCGGTGCAGAGCAGGACGACGACGACCTCCTCCCTCTCGGAAGGCTATCCCGTCGACGGAAGAACAGAAGCAAGAAAGCAACCGGCAAAATAAATTTATGGAGCCTGTTGGAAACTTTGGGGTAAGGCACTTGAGCAGAGCCTCGCGGAAATGTTGGGTTACGGGATTTTTTGGCGCAAGGTTGAATTCATGCTGCCGGCCTAACAAACTGCCAAAAATGCTTGTCCCAAACCCTATCCGTCGCCGTTATCTTGCAGGGTTCGCAGGGTTCCAGGGAAGAAGCGCTGACGAGCAAGCAGCAAACGGTCAACTTAGGAAGCGCCGGCCAAATGGCACCATGCTATGAAGCATCGTACAGTAAGACATCGACGCCATCTCCGAGGTTCCACCGAGTGTCGAAGCTAACTAGATGCGGTTGTCTCCGAAGACTGAGGCTTACAGTGGTCTCACTTAGCTGTCTGTTCCCACGTCTATTTTGTCTGTGTCGAGAGCACAATCAGCGATGGCTTGTCATGTTTCTGTCGCGCCGTGCCATTCTGCCGAGTCTTGCCACCGTGCATTCGACGCTCTCCACGCTGCACGTCGGTCGGACTTCCCTAAGCGCTTCGGCAGCGACTAGAGACCCTTATCGTGGGCCATATGCTCATACAGCTTGCGGAGTGCTTAGAGCGGACAACGAAATGGAAATGCGAATCAATGACACTGAAACAGAGGTCCCTAAAGGTACAAGCCACGACACGGTATAGAATGGTACAAGCAGAAAGAACAACGAGAAAAAGTGAACAACAGCAGAGGCCCGCACGCCGTCTGCGCCTCAAACACCAGTTCGTGTCAGCGCCTTGCGTTGGTTCGAGAAGCGAATCACATCGCGCTTCTCCAGGATGAATAGCGTCCTCTCGAGCGCATGGTTGGTGTAGCCCTGGCTCTCGACAAACTCGTGTCGCAGCTTGGCGTAGCTCGTGCTCCAACCGATGGGCAACCTCCTGCGGATCTCGCGTTCGAGCTTCTGGCACTCTTCGGCCAGCTCGCCTCGCGTCATGCCTTCCACGTTGCCCGCCTGAACCGCGTCCATGGTCGACGAGCGGAACAGACGCATCGCCTCGTCGACGTGCTCCTCGCCCACCGTCGGCGAGAGCGTGATCTTGGCCAGCGACTCCGAGATACGCACGATGGCTTCCAGCTGACGCACCGTGATCGGGATCGACGAGCGCTCGTCGTTGTCGCGCTCCACCTGCGCCACCTGCTTGCGCAGCGCCACAAAGTGCGACGACAGCTTCTCGGCCGCTTCGGGCGACAGACGCGGTGCGCACCGCGCCTTGCAGAACGAAATGTATCGCTTCATCTGCTCAATGTCAAACTCGCCCATCGCCGTCGCATCGTTGGCGCGGTTCATGTGGATGTTCATCACGTGCTTGGCCATCGTGCGGTCTCGTTGCTCGTTGTGCTCGTCCTTGACGATGAAGATCATGTCGAAACGCGAAAGAACCGTGGTCTGGAAGTCGATGTTCTCGCCGGGCGACTTCATGTCGTCGTATCGACCAAAGATGGGGTTGGCCGCCGCCAGCACCGACGTGCGTGTGTTGAGGATCGTCGTGATGCCCGCCTTGGCGATCGAGATGGTCTGCTGCTCCATCGACTCGTGGATCGCCACACGGTCCTCGTCGCGCATCTTGTCAAACTCGTCGATGCACACCACACCACCGTCCGCCAGCACCATGGCGCCACCCTCGAGGTAGAACTCGCGCGACTGAGGATCGCGCTGCACCGATGCAGTCAAACCGGCTGCCGACGAACCCTTGCCCGAAGTATAAACGGCGATCGGCGAGACTTTTTCGACAAACTTGAGCAGTTGCGATTTGGCGGTGCCGGGGTCACCGAGCATGAGCACGTTGATGTCACCACGCAGGCGCATGCCGTCCGGAAGCACCTTTTTGGAACCACCGAGCAAAAGACATGCGATGGCCTTTTTGATGTCCTGGTTGCCAAAGATGCTTGGTGCGATGCTTGCCGAGAACTTTTCGTACAGATCTCTCGTCCTCGAGAGACGCGCAAACTCCTCCTCCTCTTCGGCTGAGAAGATGCGCGCCATGCCACGGCCTCCTGCTCCTTCAGCGTCAATCTCGAGACCGACAACCCGCAAGTACGGCGTACGCAGCGCGATGGCACCTGCCTTGGTGCCTTTGCCGCCCTTGCCGGCGCTAGAAAAAGTCGAGTAGATGCCCGTGGCGATGATGCGCGAGCCGGGAACCACACGTCCGCACAGGGCACGATCCACCGACATGAGCATGTGGCGCGGAAGCTCACCGACGGGCACCATGTCTGGCGCCTCCTGTAGCTTTACGGTCTGGTTGTCGACAAAGCGGCACTTGTCGTGCAGAATGACATACGGATCCGTGGAGCACTGCGGTGCTGTTGTGTCCATCTTTGTAGAGTCGCAGTAGCGTGGCAAGGTGAATCCACCGAAGCCAGAAACGACGGGGAGCGATTTGGTGGCTCGGCAGTCCCTGCACATGATCTGGAGGTGTGTGGCGCGAGAAGAGAGGGTGGTAGTTCCGATGACGATACCTGGAACGCGGACGAGATGCGAGATGCTGTCGGCGTGCAAGTCACGCATGGGTGTGAGGTTGGCATGGCTGCGCAGGGTGACCTGGCAGTCGGGGGCCTCGGGACGCTGCTCATCGCGGGTGATGACGGGGTACAGAATCGCACGCGCTGCGCGCTTCACCGCTGACTCGAAGAGCGGGAGGATGTCCGAGGGCGTGTCGCGCAGTGCCTGTGCGAGATCGTTGCTCCACAGCTGAACGTGTTCGAGCTGAACCTCGAGGACATATTGCTTGGCCAGAAGGTTGGCACGGAGGCGATCACGGTAGATGTAGTCGCTGCCGGTGCGGAAGGTCTGGACAAAGTTGAAGAGGGTCTGCTCGGTCTGTGCAGGAGCGTCGGGAGCACGAGATGCTTCGGAGCCTGCCAGAGCCTGGGCAGAATAGACACGACCCGAGTCGAAGCCCGACATGGTTGCTTGTCTATGCTGGTGTGAGACTGGATCCGGATAGCTCGATGATCGCAAAGGCTCGCGCGGTCCGTACGAATGTGAGGGTGGACGGGGTCTTCTTGATTGCGTGGCTTCGGAAGATGAGGCGGATGGTCGTTGAGGGTGAAGATAACGGTGTAGAGCACGCTGACGATGATGGTGATGAGGAGAAGGAGTCCATGTCGAGCTTCGAACGCTGCAACATAGAAACGCAAAAGCTGAGCTCGATGCACACTCCTTTTGCTCTCCCTTTGTGCGCTCTCTCTCTCTCTCTCTCTCTGCTTGGACGCACTCTGTTGTTTTGGAAGAGCGCGAGTGCAAAAGCGCACTTTTCTCGCTTGAAATGCAATTAACACGACGAGCACTCACCGCGACGCGTCTCGCTCGCTCATCATTTACGCCACGAGCATTTTTTGCGGGAAAGCGCGCGCAACTTACGGACGCGTGTGTTCTCTTTCCTCACTCGCCCGGAATGCAGGCTGAAAAGCAGTCGGTGTCTCACGCTCGCAACACAGTCTCTTCGCGCATCATCATTGGACGTCACACCGAAAGTGAAAGAGCAGCAAATACTGTAAGGAGTCAATTAAATAGCAACGATAGTGGTATGAGTTGTACGGTCGAAGGGTAACGAAAGAGAGTGTGTAGTAGCTGATACAATCACGAAAGAAAAGGTCTCGACGAACGTTGCTGCTCCGAGTTGGATACAGAGGGGTATAAAGCACAGCAGTAAATGAAACGTGTGGGAGCGATCCCGACCATCACGGCTCGACCAAGTGGCTCAGCCTTGCGAGCAGCTCGCCGGGCAAGCATCGCAGCTTGAGGCACCGCACATAGGCGCCCTTCTCCGCTTCAAACATGGCCGAGTAGTTCTTGGCCGCGTTCTGGAACGCCGAGATCTGCCGAATCACCTCGGCGATGCTGCGGAACTTGAGCACATTGATGAGCGGCTCCAAGGTGACACCAGGAGGAAGCGGTGCAAGCTCGTCAAAGGCATGCGGGTCCGCCGGATGCAGTCGCACCTTGCCGTCGGCAGTCAAAGTGGTTTTCGCCGCCATCGTCGGCGACGTCGGGTCCAACAAGGTCGGCATCGCATCGAACTGCATGAGATCGGAGACGAACAGGCCAAAGAAGGGGATACAGCCGCGTGTAGTGCCCGTCTTGCCTGCATCAGCCGCCATGGGAACGTTCGAGCCGTTGGATCGACTGCCACCTGCGCTGCTCTCGGCCAGCTGCAACATGGCATTGCGAAGGTAGCGGAAGTTGTGTCGGGGCCCGACGAACGAGTTGAGGTCGCGCCAGATGCGCATTTCGTAGAAGCCGACGCGGTTCCACGTTCGGCGAAGGCGCTCGACCCACGGCGTGCTGAGGCCAAAGATGATCTGCGCCAGCGAGGCAAAGTTGGACTGCAGGTAGCACTTCCAGGCAATGCGGATCAGCTTCGAAATGACAGCTACGCGCTCGTCGATGTTCTGCGTCAGAACGACCTCGCTGGCCACCCAGTTGGCTGTGAGGTTGAAGCGCGCCACAATGGCTTCCACGGCACGTTCCTGGTGTATCTCGCCGAGGCGCTGGGCCTCGAGACGATCGCGCACGCGGTCTCGGTAGAAGGCCTCCCAGTCAGTCACCTCGGCGCCAAAGCGACGTTCCCGCCATCGCGACGAGGCCAGCTCGTCCCATGACACAGAGCGCAGCAACTCTGCCTCGATCAAGCACATCTGACGAGCCACGGACTCGGATCGATAGGACAGCAGGAAGGAGCGATGAACAGGAGGCACAGGAGCCAGGCCACGCTTGGGTGAAGCCAGCAGGCTGGGTCCCAGTCGTTGGGCCTGAGCGAGGGCTGCGGACTGTCTTGCGATGTCTGCCGAGTTGGATCGCTGCCGAGTCTGCGCGGGTTGGTCCTGGGACGTGACAGCTGGATCGCACTTCGTCAAAGGCTGGTGTGGCACAGAAGATAAGCGATTATCGCCGTGGTCCTCCGATTCGGAAGCGTCGCTGCTGTCGCGCAGATTCAAGAACGAAGACTGCGCCCTGACCTTTCGGGGCTGCGCGGTAGGCGGCCGACGCTGCATTGCGTGATGCGGCTCATCGGTAGAATGATCGCAAGGATGGACGGACGCGTTGGAAGCCTCGTCCTCCGCATCGGCTAGCGAACCGCCCGTAAGCGAGGAAGACAGCGTGCGTTCGCCCTTGGAGAGCATCGACATCTGGCTGCGGCGGTTGTCGGCATCCTTGTCGTTGCTGTCGTGGCCGGCATCCAGCTTAGCGTTGCGAGCCATCGAGCGTTGCCAGAGGCGCTCGACGCGCTTGGCCTTTGCCTTCTGACGGTCTTCATCGATGATGCCTTCAAGACGACGCAAGGCCGCTTCGACATCGCCAGGCTCCTCGTCGTCGCTCTCGATGTCGTCCAGCCGGAAGCCCTTGACCAGCTCGTAGCCTTGGAGTGCCTCGTCTGGATCGAGCATCTCGGACTGCATGGTAGTGATGATCTGCGGAGCAGGCTGTAGGGCCGAATGCGCAGATCCAAGCTGGTCAGAGACAAAGAGTGCACTGTCTACACTAACGCCTCGAGCGTGTCCCATGGCAAACGAGCCCATGTGGACGTGACGTGAGACGGTGGGCTGGCGGAAGACGGAAGAAGCCATCGAATCGATGCTTGCGCGGCCAAGTGCCAGCTGCTGCGGCTCGAGATCTCTGATCGTGTTGGCCTGACGCAGATCTCTGGCACCTGGCAAGCGCCGCAAGGCTTTTCGAACGGCAAAATCGTCTTCGTCGCTGGAGAGATCTATGTCGTCGATTTGCACAATGCGCGGAGCGCCATTGCTCAGGATCGAGTCACGAATGGACGGTCGTCGGTGGATAGAGCTCGGGGCAGCGCGGGCGATCTCTTCCGATTCTCGATCGACGGGCGCTCGCGACACGGACCGGAGAGTCTGTTCACTGGCGGCATGGTGAAGATGCTCTTCAACTTTTGGCTTGGTTCGAGCCAACGAGTTGAGGGGTCGGATGCAGCTCGAGTCGAGGCTGAGAAGATCACCGCCATGAGGTGTGACGGAGAAGCCTTCGCTGTCACGCGCATCATCGTCGATGCCGATACCAAGACCTCGTAGATCGGCTGCGTGGTCGTGCGAGGCGTGCTTGTCCGAGAGGCGAGCGAGGTCGATGGAGCTTGCAGGTGTGGAGCGGTTGGTGGATGCGCCCGCCAGGCTCGGCGTCTCTTCCTGACCTGTGCTGTCCTCAGACGCCTGACTCGCCAGAGCTTCTTCTTCCTCTTCCTCGTTGGCCTCCTCGGTACGCGAAAGTGGTCGTTGACGCGGCATCCGTGGGTTGCGAGTAGACGATGAAGAAAGCCGTGCCGCTTGATCGACGGCAAAGTATTGCAACAGACTGTCGATGCCTCCTTTGGCAAAGAGGAGGTCGCTGCATTCTTCTGCCTCGGCATCGAGCTCGTGATGGCCGTCCAAGCCTAAGCCACGGTTGTTGAGCGCACGCTTGAACTTGGAGAAGCGGTTGACGGTTTGCGCGAAAGCACGCGACAAGGCACTCGAGCCATGCGACCCATGCGGCAGCGGAGATGGAGATGCAAACGGACCGGAAGCTGACGAGGGGGGACGTGGGTTGGGTGGCAGCACAGGTGCGAGGGTGTGCCGATGCGACACAAGCACAGACTCTGAGGCCGCCTTCTGCGCCGCGGCGCGTGTCGCATCTGACAGGTCCGGCCGTGTGGCCCTCGGCGAAGAAGTCTGGCTATTCTCGGTTGCGGGCGATCTGATCTGCGGAGAATCGCGTGAGCTCTGGTCCTCTGAAAAGTCCAGATTGACGTCTTCAACGATCGAGGAAGCTGAACCGGAGCTCGTCATGCCACGCTCGCCGCCTGACGCGGAGCTCGACGTAGTGGCGACGCTAGGCTCAGAGTCGTGCGAGGACGAATTGAACGTAGAGATGCTGTCCGTCTTGGGACGTGCAACTGGGCTGCTGGTGAGGCGGCCAGCGTCATGCAACAGGAGGCCGCCAACGCCAGACTGTGAGTACGTCTCCTTGAGTCCCCTGACTACTTTGCGCAGGCCGTTGACAATGTTGAGGTCTGCGGGCCGCGCGGTGACGCGTTCATCCTTGGCAACGGTGTTGAGCCATGTCGCGAGACGCTGTCGCAGAGCGCGGCTGGGGAGAAAGTCAAAGTCGAAATGGTGCTGTAGCCAGTGCTTGATGACGACGTAGGTGCGAACGCGCACGATGCGGCGACGCGCTTCATCTTGGGCCGAGCTGGGCTCGCAAATGGCCCACTCGAAACGAAGGATGAGCAGCTCGAGCAGCTCGGTGGGCGTCATGAACTCACGGTACGTGTAGAAGAAGTCGTCTCGGAGGGTGAGGTCAATCTCGGCGGTGAGTTCAGCTACCAGGCGCGCTGCGGATGCAGCCAGCAGGGTTGCTTTGCCAGGCGGTGGAGCGGGCGACGAGACATCCGGGTTCTTTTCCGAGGCTGGACTGGCGGTCAAAGGGTCGTGAACGGGGCCCGCCGCAACTGTTCCGCTATCTATGCCGAAAGGCAGGTGACTGCGTCGTTTGGGCCGCTTGGTTGTACTCCCCGGCAAGTTTGCTGCTACCGTGCCCAGCTCGGCGGGCTGTTCTGTGTCCGTCTGAGCGATGCGGTTGCTGACGACAAAGGTGCCATCGTTTGCTGCGCTCTTGAGAGCCCACACAGCGAAGCGCGGATCGTCACCAGGCGCAGCAGACGTAGGCAAGACTTGAGCCTGTGCTGTCAAGGTGTGGCAATGGGCTCCTTCTGCATCATGCAAGCTTGTGAGAACGGGCAGGGAGGCTGATGTAGAGTCACGCGATGCTACACGTCGGTGCTGAAGCTGCGGTGACGATGTCAAAGAAGGTCGTCTGTAGCACTGCAGTACGTCAAAGACGAGTGTGTCAGGCAAGTGACCGGTGGTGTTGGCGGCTTCTCTGCGCAAAAAGGGCTGGATCTCGATGGGATAGCGGTCAACGTCGACTTGCATGTCCTCTTCGCCGCGGGCCGTCATGTCAGATGCATTTGACTCGAAGGACTGTGCCTCCCTGAGCTGGTGAAAGCGCGGCGAGTTGGCAAAGCGTGAGTCGAAGCTGAGCTCCGGTAGACGCAGCTCTGGAGGTGAAGGTTGCTGACGCGTGGTGTGGGTTTGGTTGAGCGACAAATTAGACCAGCTGCTGGAAGATCTGCGACGTCGCGATTGAGGTTGCGGAACAGCGTGTGCGCTAGCCCACACGTCGGCTTGACCGAGTCCAAGGACAGCACCAAGCACATCGCCCTCCTTGATATAGTCGTCACCTCTTCGGTCAGCGTATGGTCCGCTAACAGGCGTGCTGCCGGTGCGAGCCATGCCGACGCCATTGCTGGCAGCGACGCGGTATGGGTATAGGTGACTGCCTGACTGATGTGCTGATGCTGACGCTGATCTGCTGGAAGATGCCAACGGCAGAGCTGGATCAAGCACAGGCACTCGCGCAGCACCGAGCGGACGTTCCGCCGATGTCGAGTCCCTGGCGTGAGCCGCACTTCCTGATGCAACCGCGTCTGCGCCACTGAAGGCGGGAGAAGCAAAAGTAGTCGAGGCCTTGCGACGCAGGACGGGTATCGACTTAGAGTGCTTGAGACTGAGATTGCCCGTCTTGCGGAAGAGGCTATTTGTCAAGTTGATCTTTGGAGCCGGCTGGAGCGTGTCGACTGGATCGGATTGAGGATGTGACAAGACGGCGCCGGATGAGCTGCGACGAGGCATCCCCTCGGGCTGTGATGGTACTGGAGGCAGAGATGATGTTGCGCCCCCGGGACGCGAGCGGAATCGAAACACGACTCGACCCGTATCGAGGCGTGCTGCAGTGATGTGAAGTGGCGTTTCGGCGCCAAAGTCGTGATCAGCGCTGTATTTGGCGGGATGAGCGGCAACAGCATCGCGGATGGCCTCCAGAGCATTGAGCGGGATGTGATGTTGATCTGCAAGAATTCGAACTGCATTCCAATTGGTGGTCTCGACGTCCAGAGGAGCTGCAGCTGCAGCACTGCTCGAGGATGCTGTCGGCACCGCCCAAGATGATGCAGCAGTTAAGTTGTTCATGATAGCGTGTGATCCGATGTTCCGAAGAGTGCGTAGTCAGTCAGCTGGAGCTCCGAGCGGAATGTGTCAGTCGCAGATGTGCAATGCGATTCGGCAGCTAGAGTGCTGTCTCAGCACATGGAAGAGCTGCTTTGCACGCGCATGCTGGATCGAAAACGTTTTGTCGTGAAGGTAAAGAAGGTGGCCATGCGCTGATGTCGAGACGAAAATTCAGCGTCTCTATTGCTGTTTAGAGGATGTTGAAGTCGCTGGTAAAGATGGTCGAGGACAAGCGCGAAGAGGCGGAAATAGACCCAAGCAGAGGTTATCGGAACGGGTTTTTTCGTGAAAGGTCGTGAAAAAGGGTCGAGCAGCCGCAAGACTAGTGCATACGCCAGGGAGCGACCACAGCTATGAGAATGAGGGTGAAGATGAAGATGAAGGTGAAGATGGAGGCTGGAGGTTCAGGATCGAGGAAAAGAAATGGACTCGAGAGAGAGAGAGAGAGAAATGCAGCTCGTAGACTAAGGGTGGCAAATCACCGTGAATTTCGACAGGCAGGCAGACGAGAGGACACGCTAAAAATCCGTCACATCGCGGAGTGGCAGCAACAGGCAGCGAAAGAACCCTTTCGAGAAGGCGTAAAACGCGAGAGAGACTCGACTCGTTAAAGGGGGTAAATCGGAGGCGCCTCGCCAATTTTTGGCTGCCTATTCGGCTGCACTGACACAGGCCAAGTGCCCGCCAAACAAATCTCCTCTTTCACAAAATAAAAAATAAAAATAAAAAATAAAAAAAATAAAAATAAAAAAAATGAGAATTCCCAAGAATGAATGGAGAAGGCCTTGTCTGACTTCGCTCTCGCGTGGGGACCGTGGGCTGTCCGTGAGCTGCAGTGTGGGTTGTGGGTTGGTAGACGCAAGGAGGGCCCGAGAAAGAGCCGAGGAGGAGGAAGGGGAGCCCTTTGTCTGATAAACCTCATCTCGAGCCTCTTCCTCTGTCTCCCGAGAGGGCTCGTGGCATGGCTCGCTGATCAATTTCGGATGGTTCAGGGTCTCGGTATGGATCGCATGTCCATTGCTCGAACGAAGTGCGAGTTGGCTCGGATTGATTGATGTGTGCCAATCTGGAGTCGCAGCGCGGGCGACATGAAGTAAATCTACGACCGCGGTCCGCTTTTGGTCCAACGTTGCGTTTCGAGCGGTCACATCGGACAGGCCTGCATTCTTCGCGACACGGGTTTGTCGCATGCTTCAGGGGGGTCGCTTTGCGCGTCTTGGGGGCCGGAACAGAGTCCCGCGACGCTCGGGTCAGGCTTGCCGCTCGATCAACAAGCACACATCGATGTTGAACTACAGAACCAGGTGACGATTCGATCAGAGATAGCTGCAAAATGGGTACATACTGGACGGCGATGACAGGGATGAAATCGGGACGAATGGGGCTGCAAGAATTGGGTAAAGATGGCTTGACGTGTGTAAAGGGGATGCAAAGCAGAGGAAGCAAGACCAGAGAAGAGCATGATCCGAGAGATATGGGCGAACAGCCGAGGTGACCTGGAAGCTGGACCGTTAAAGCATGACAAGCCTTTTCACTCAGCAGCTGGCTGATCTGTGAACCATCGCAGCCACGTCAAAGCGGCGGAAGCAACTGCATTCGACAGGATGCCTTCAACGGCAACATCGACTGGGTGAAAGCGGCCGCCGGATGCCTCCGAGCAAGATGCCAAGCGCAGTTTGCATGCTTCTGTTCGCTTGACCTCATTGATCAGCCCTCCGCGCGCCAGATCGTGACGCTTGACCACCGTCCATCCGTGACCTTGGTTGAGAGCGACATTGCTTCGAACTACATGGCAAGCTCTGCCTGCAGCGCGCGCAACTCGGCGTCGTCGTCGTCTTCCACCACCGCCTGCTTGCGCTCCGGACCGTTCGAGATGCGTGATGGACCTGCCGACGAGGCCACGGCAGGAGTGTGCAAAGGCACCGAGTCGGCGCCCACCAATCGTTCGTTGAGCTCGTCCTGCTCCAATTCCTCGAGCTCGTTCTTGAGCTCGTCTTCGTCGATGTCGTGACCCATGCCGACCGGGTTGGAGATGGCGTCCGAAATCTCGTTGGTGAGGTCCATCTGTTCGCGGATCGAGTCCATGGTCGAGTCGACCTTGTCGATGTTCAAGCTGCCATGGATCGTCTTGAGCGCGTCGGCACCCTTGCGCATCGCCGTCATGGTCTCGAGGTTCATGTTGGCGCTCTCGATGGCGTTGACCTGGGTCTCTAGCGTCATCCTTGTTCCTGCGAGGCGATCGAGCTCATTCTCGTACACCTTTTTCTGCCGCAGAGCCGCTTGCGCCGCTCGCTTATTTGTGGTGACATTGGCCTTTGCCTTTTTGAGTTCGTCTTCGATCTTCTTGTTGAGATGCTCTTCCTTCTTCTCGAGCATGAGCAGCTGCTGCCGCAAGCCGACTATCGCATCTCTTGCCGAGTTCTTGTTCTCCTTCTTGCCGAAGAAGTTCAACCAGCTCGACATGTTGGCTGCTGCTAAAACCCAGGAGTGTGTTGCGTTGAAAGGTATTCGATGATCAGAAGTGTGGATCTATGATTGCTGTGACCGCACGAGGCCAGTTGTGTTTACTCCGGCGTCGATGGTGCTGATTGCGATCGCGATGTCTCGATGTGCAACGGTGCTTCGTGTTGGATGGAGTGCAAAAGGTTGGCCGCTGATAAGGGTCTCGCGTGGTTTGAGATCCAAGCCGAAGAGTCAAGGCCGCACGGTGAACAACGGTGGATGATGACCTAGGATATCTTGATCGTGAACGTGTCGACAAGGCTTGCTGAAGATGCTACGATAATGGCAGGGTGATGGATGGAGGTGATGATGGTTGATGGTGACGATCCTGCTCGCTGTTTGCTGCGACAATGTGGAGCGAAAATCAACACAATCGCAGCAGAGAGTGTGAGAGCTGCTGCTCTCCCGCGCTCAATGCGACTGCGCCTCAGCCAGCGACCCTTTCCTTTCGCTGTTTTTTGGCGTGGTGCGCGGGTGCCCTTTCGACTCTTAGCCGATCTGTCGTGAGAGCGAAAAAGGGCCCAAAATCCCAAAACCAAGGCGGATTACAGCTCTGCTCAGCCGCTTTCAGACTGCGACGCGCTCGCACGCACGATGATGCTCGTCTGTCGTCTCTATCCGGAAAAAAATTTCGACTTTTGTGAGATTCAGAGGTGACAACAAAGAGCCAAAAAAAAAAATCCCGGACATCGCCGGCCTTCAAAACGGTGCGTTGCTCGGCGTCACTTCCGATATCATCGAATGTGATTGTGCGAAGAATCACGGTATGACTCCATCAACATCGGATGTCTCCGAGCCACGATCCCACCGCACCGTCGCTGTCTCGCTCACTCTTCAGGACCTGCAGGGCACTCACTACAAGGGCGCAGTATACGTATAAAGGGCACAATTGAACGAACGACGCTGCTCCGGGACCGGACAAGCCGAAGATTCAGATCCGACAAGATGACGTTCGCATCTTCATCGCGCACAACAGCGATCCGAGCGCCTCCTGCCCTCCTCCTACGTCGCGGTCTCGCCACCGAAGCAGTGCGTCCTCTCATCGTCTCGCTCCCCCCTCGCTCGCGCTACCCGCCCAAGCAGCCCGAGCTGGCAGTCGACCACCTCGTCGTCGGCGGCGGCGTGGTAGGTCTCTCGATCGCCTCCGCACTCGCTGCGCGCTGGCCCGAGAAAACAACCTACCTCGTCGAGCGCAACAAGTCGTTAGGCGAAGAGACGAGCTCGCGCAACAGCGAAGTCATCCATGCAGGTCTCTACTACCCCGCGGACTCGCTCAAGACGCGCCTCTGTCTGCGTGGGCGCGAGCTCATGTACCAGCGATGCGAGGAGCAAGGTATTCCGCATCGGCAGACGAAGAAGCTCGTCGTCGGTGTGGATTTCTCGAGGGCGTATCTGGCGAAGCTCAAGGCGCACTGCGATGCTCTTGGGCCGCTCGCCCCGCCGACGCGGTTGATTACGGGTCAGCAGGCGAGGGAGCTCGAACCTCATCTGTCGGAGGATATTGCTTGGGCGCTGCTGTCCGAGCGCACCGGGATTGTGAGCAGCCACGAGCTCATGGCCAGTCTTGAGCGCGAGCTGCTCGATGCTGACAATGCCGAGATTGTCTACGACACCAAGGTGGTCCGCGTCGACCCGAACACTCCCGATCGCAGTGCGGTCAACTCGAAGCGTGGTTCCGACGGATCGCAGGACGGTTGGATCGTGCAGACCATCACGTCTGACTCGGGCGACGCAGACTCGCTGCTGGCCAAAGTGCTCATCAACGCATCAGGGCTCAACGCGCCCATGGTGCTCAACTCTTTGCTCTCAGAGCTCGGCGGACCCGACAAGGACGCCATCCCAATGTGGCACTCCAAGGGCAACTATGCGTCGTACAAGGGCCGCGGTGCGGATGGCATCAAGCACCTCATCTACCCGGTTCCGGATACGCGCAACAAGGGCACGCACGCACACACGTCGCTCGGCACGCACCTCACGCTCGACCTCGACGGCAATGTGCGCTTTGGCCCGGATACCGAGTGGATCTCCCCGCCTCCCGCCAGTGATTCGCCCGACGCTGTCGACTTTTGGAAGCGCGCGCTCGTGGTCGACGACGCGCGCATCGAGAGCATGTACGCGTCCATCACGCAGTACCTGCCGAACATCGACAAGTCCGGGCTGGCGCCCGATTACGCAGGCATCCGGCCCAAGCTCATCGGCCCAGACGCCAAGGCGTTTATGGACTTCCAGCTGCTCTGGCACAACTCGACGGATTTGGGTGCGCAGCGGCTGTGGCAGCGTGCACCCGGTCTGCCGGAGCCGAGCAGCAGCTGTATTTCGCCGGCGAGGGGGAGTGTGGAGAGCGTGGAGGGCGGCGCGATGATCAGTCTGCTGGGCATCGAGAGCCCCGGTCTCACGTCGAGTCTGGCGATCGGCGAGATGGTGCGGGAGATGATCGCGACGCATTTTTATGGCGAGCATCCGACTCGGAAGGCGAGCAGCAACAAGGGCGCAAGGAACGAGGAGAATTCACATCGTGTAGATGCCTGGGCGTAGATGGCAGAATCCGCTACAATGCCCAAGACACAATCAAACGGGAACTGAGCGCACAACGTCTGTGATCAACGCTTTTGCTTCATGAAAGAGCTGAGACGAACAAGGCCCCGTTGCGTGCGGTCGGCATCTCCAAACAAGTTGCAATGTCACATTGGGCCGGGGAGGTGTGTGCAATTGTTTCGTTGACGTCAAGCTCTTGAGAGGAGAGAGGATAAAGTACAACCAACTGAGATGCTCCGATCGAGAAAGTTTTGGCGTTGGGGATCCGAGATATCCACCAACTTGAGTAGATCGATCGATCGTCTCGAAAAAGCCGTGCTGTCGCTTACTCGAGCTCGACGGTACCGCCAGCCGCCTCGATAGCAGTCTTGAGCTTCTCGGCGTCTTCCTTGTTGAGGCCCTCCTTGAGCACCTGGGGTGTGGACTCGACAAACTTCTTGGCCTCGACGAGGTTCCTGTTCGTCAAAGAGAGTAGCAAATGTCAGTATCAGCCTGCAGTGACTATTTTCCAGGGTATTGACGATCTCTTTCTCCGGTGAAACGCCCTCGAGCGTCGAGAACAGCCATAACCCGCTCTACGGTGGTGGCAATCGCAACGTACATATTCGAGTTAGCAGCCTTGACCTCCCTGATGACCTTCGCTTTGGCAGTCGGGTCCTTCAACCCGGTGAGCTTCAACGTAAACACGGTCTTTTCCTTGGGCTTTGCCGCCTCCTCCTCCTGTGCCTGCTCTGGCGCGCCCGCACCTGCAGCCGGAGCACCGGCGGCGGCGGAGGGGGCAGGCATGGCGATCTCCGTGATGTTGAGGCGCGTCTTGAGATGCGCCACCAGATCGGCGGCTTCGAGCAGCGTGAGCTTCTCGATCTGATCCACGATGCCGGCAATCTTGGCATCGACAGGTGCAGACGCAGCGGCGTTGCGAACGATGACGGTGCTCGACAGCAAACGCACCGCGCTAGGTGCAACACGGCGGCTGCTGGTGCGCAACAGCGTGCGCGAAGACGACGCTACAGCACTTCTGATCGTCGACATCATCGTATGTATCGCTGGTGAAGGAGGTATCCGTAAAAGGTGGGTGATGATAATGGTTCGAGGTTGAGAGGAGCGGTGATGACGATGAAGCTGCTGCTGCTGCCCGGCCGCTCTCGGGTGTGCAGTCGAGGAAAAAAGCGCAATTTGCGTGCAGATTTTCTTCTCGACTTTCTTCTTGCGAGCTAGGTCCACACGCCGTCTCTCGTACGATACAAATCGAGCCGCTTCCATTACTTCAGCTTAGCCTCGGCCTCTTCGTGAGTCTATGATCTTCACTCATTTCTCGCGCTCCTCACACTTCAAGCATTCGACACGATGCAGACACTCGTAGAGATAAATGGCGTGAAAGAACTTGCATTTCGTTCCAACACTTTAGGCGAGAAAGACCACCGGTCAAACTCGCAACAGAGACAAAGGAGAAGAAGAGGCTATAGCTGTGAATGGTATCACCCCCAGCTACAAGAGCGCATCACAGCTCAGGCAGCAACACCAACAACGCGAGCAGCAGCAGCAGCAGCAGCCACGTTGGGAGCAACACCAGCAAAGCCATTGGCTCGCACACCCGCCTTGAGCTCGTCCAGACCGAGCAGCTTGTCGGTCCAGAGCGGGTTCTCACGAGCCGTCTGCTCCGAAGCCTTGAACAGATCCGCAAGCGCATCCTGGCCCTCGGGAGCGGCACGCAGGTCATCCACCGTGCGCAGGCCCAGCTCCTTCCAGATTCCAGTAAGCGCATACACCAGATGATCAACATCGGCCGAAGTGTGACCGGGCGTAGGCGTGACACGCAGCCTCTCAAGCCCCCTAGCAACCGTAGGGTAATTGATAGGCTGCACGTAGCATCCGTACTCCTCCAACAGCATGTCCGAAGCCGCCTTGGCCTTGCTGGCGTCGCCCACGAGCACGGGCACGATGTGCGATGGGTTGTGCTGCAGCGGGATGCCGGCAGCGATGAGCTTGTCCTTGGTCTCGCGCGTGCGCACCTGCTGGAGGATGCGCGAGTCATTGGACTCCATCAGCACCTGGATCGCCGTGTTGGCACCCGTGAGCACCGCAGGAGGCAGCGTGGTCGAAAAGATAAACTGCGGGGCAAAGCAGCGGATCAGATCGACAAAGCGGTTCGAACCGGCAATGTAACCGCCCACGTTACCGTAAGCCTTGCCGAGCGTGCCCGTGATGATGTCGATGCGGTCCATGAGCGTGCCCTTGAGCAGACCGGGCTGGTGGCCTTGAGCGACCTGCGCATCCCAGTCGAGATGCTCGGCGACACCAGCGCCGCGCGGACCGTACATGCCCACGGCGTGCACCTCGTCGAGGAAGGTGATGGCGCCGTACTTTTCGGCGAGCTCGATCGTCTTTTCGATGGGGCCCACGGTACCACACATGGAGTAGACGGACTCGAAAGCAATGATCTTGGGCACATCAGTGGGGATGGCCTGCAGCTTGGCTTCGAGGTCAGCCATGTCATTGTGCTTGTAGATGACCTTTTTGGCGCCGGAATGCTTGATGCCCTGGATCATGGAAGCGTGGTTGCTGGCATCAGAAAGAATGACGCAATTGGGCAGCTTGGAGCCCAAGATGGTGAGCGTGGCGTCGTTGGCGGCGTAGCACGAACCAAACACGAGGGCGGCGTCCTTGCGGTGCAGCTGGGCGAGCGTCTGCTCGATGGTCTCGACGTGTCGATTGTGTCCGGCAATGTTGCGAGTGCCACCGGCACCAGCGCCGTACTTGTCGAGCGTGTCCTTCATGGCCTCGAGAACAGCAGGGTGGCGGCTCATGTTCTGGTAGTCGTTGGCGCACCAGACGGTGATCTCGTCGGCCTCGGCAGATAGATGGCCCTTGGGAGCTTTGCCGGCAAGACGATTGATATTGTTGAAGTAGCGGTACGACTTGTCGGCATGCTTGGCCTGGAGCTGGTCGTGGTAGAACTTCTCGTAATGGAAGCCAGGCCGGTTGTAGGGTTCGGGCTCGGGGTGCACGCCGAGACCGGAACCAGGGGTTCGAACCTGCTTGTTCTTGATGCTCTTGCGTCGCTGATGCTGGGGCAGCGAATCGCCAGCAGCGGCAGCGGCAGCCACTTCGGCGAGCTTGCGAGCGTGAGGACACTTGTCGACTTGGGCCTGGTCGGCGAGGCTGATGCCCTCCTTGGCGTGGATGCGCTCAATGTCGTCGGGCTGAGCCACCGAGGCACGGGCAGCCTCAGATCGCGAGACGTACGATCGGACCTGCTGAGCAGCGCCTCCCATCATCTGGGCGGAGAAGGGGCAGCCGGCAGGACGAGCAGCGGCGTTGGCAAAGAAGGAGCTGCCGGAAGCGCCAAAGGTCGGGGTGAAGGTGTTGGCAGCGGCGCCACTGGTCTGCTCGGCCTGGATGGCGAGGCTCTGGCTCATGACGGGGCACTGCTGAGCCTGGGAGACGAGTCGAGTGGGGCCACCAGGGTGCAGGACGGTGGTGGACATCTGTCGAAGCTGAGGCATCGAGACACGACCCATGTACGGGCAAGCCTGTCGGATCTGCCTCAGAGGGCAAAGGCTTCGATCCATGGTGGTGATGGAGCAAAGGCTGATTGTTCGTTTAGGAGGGTGTTGT
The DNA here is from genome assembly GCA_023212695.1 of Sporisorium sorghi. Taxonomy (NCBI): domain Eukaryota; kingdom Fungi; phylum Basidiomycota; class Ustilaginomycetes; order Ustilaginales; family Ustilaginaceae; genus Sporisorium; species Sporisorium sorghi. The sequence goes on along the minus strand of JALCCG010000240.1, from coordinate 7,537 downwards.
AGGATGTCGAAGAGACAAGAGGAGGTGGATGTGAGAGAAAAGGGAAGGAAAGGGATGGAAGGGACGGAGAGAAAGGTGCCAAAAGTGTTGATTTTCTCAAACAGCAGCAGCAGCAGCAGCAAAGCAGCAAAGCAGCCAAAGAGCGGACAAAAGCAATGAATCGGATTGGCCGACTGGGGTTGCAAGCCTTCTAGCGTGAAGAAGTCGGCAAAGCGGCGATCAGCTAAATTTCGCTCTCTGAAAATGAAAGCCGACCACTCACACTCGCCTTCTGAAGACAGGGGGGACAGCGAGGCAGAAACGAGCACGCACAAACAACGTTGAAGTGTGTGCTTTCTCGCTTGTCTGTTCCTTTTTTTTTTTTTTTTTTTTTTTTTTTCTTTTTTTTTTTTTTTCCTTCTTCTCAACGCTGCGAAGGCAGACGCCGCCGCTCTCGCCGCCACCTCTTGATTTGCAGCTTGGCGGGTAAGCCGCCGTCTGTTTCTCTTCTCTCGGTCTCTCTCTCTCTCTCTCTCGTGGCTCGAAAAAGTTCGCAAAAAGGGTAAGAAAATGGCGACGCCATGCAGAGACCCTTTCCTGCCGTCTTATCCAAGCTCGCCGCTCCTCCCGCAACGGCCCTGCAGCTGTGTCGAGTGAATCCGAGTCACGAGGCCGGCACATCGGAATTCCCGCTCCGCACAGCGTATTTCCTAAGCAGGTTTGGGACGTCGTTCTCTCTCTTTTGCTATCTAGCACTCGATCATTTTCTTCAAGAGATCACGTGTTGGCCGGTCTCGGGTCTCGACTGCGAGCAAGCACGGTCCGAAAGTGTGATGGTGAGGTGTTGGGCTGAGCTTGGGACGTAAGCATGGCCGCGCTGAAATCGGCTGATGTTCTCACTCGTTGGGGTGAATTCACGTACGTACGAGAAGGATTTTTGAGAAGTGGTATAATCTTCGCTCTAACAGATTCAAAAATTGCCATCGCTTTCGGCCTTGCTCCTTGCCCGACACCTCTCGGGCACCTCTGACCCTATTCAAGCAGAACACCTCTGCAAAGCACGGCGGAGCAGAGTCGACGTAGCATAGATTAAGGCATGAGGGGTGTGTGTGATAAGTTTCCGTGGGTGCACCATAGTCGAGAGCACTGGCATCCATGCCGACTGAACGTGTCGACACAATTAGGTTGTCGATCGAGGTCCGACACTCAAGCCTCACCAGCCTCCTTAGGCTTCGAGATGACCTGGATACCGCCTGTTTTGTATCAGACAACAAGCAGCAGAAGTTCGCATGTAGGCAAAGGGCAAAAGCGTCAGTACAATCTCTCCCACAAACCCCTTCCTCATCACATCCGAACTTACGATGCAGAGCAAGCAGCGTATCCCGCGCAGCCGTCTCGCCCTCCGCGGGGGTCCTTTCAATCCTGAACTCCGCATCCACCAGCACTCTGTAACCCTTCTTGATGCTCTTCATCCTGTCTACGCCGCGTTCGCCGAAGACGTAGAAGCGGTGGTACGACGTTGTGGTTGGAGCGCGCTCGCCGTCTTCGGCGGGGGCGGAGGGGGGGTCGGACGTGGCGACGGTGTAGCGCACGTAGTCCTTGCCTGTTTTGGTGGTTTTGAGCTCGGGGTCTGCGGCGAGCCGGCCGAGGACTTGCATGCGGGCGAGATCACGGCGAACGGCAGAGGTGGAGAGCTGTCGTGCGCCGGCCGCGAGGGTTCGTCGGAAGGTGGGAAGGGCCTGCATGTTGTACGGTGAGGGAGGTGATGATGTGGAAGGATGGTGGTGATCAGCAGGTGAGAAGGAGACCAACACACTGTGGGTAGATTAGAAGCTCAGTTCTCTGTTGCACTCAATTCGCCTCTTTGCCGTGCGCGCGCGCGCATTGGCCGCCAGATTTTCAAAGCGCAGCCTGACACGCGCCCTCCGACGCCTTGTTCAGCACGCACTTTTAACCCCTGGTCAAAAGACGCGTCTGCAAGCTCGACTCGAATCCTCTCCGCGTCTACTCCCTGTCTCAGCCGTCGACGCGCAGACACCCTCGCACGATCGGGTCATTCGACTCGTTCATGGCAATACAATATAAATTACTGTATATGATCTGTCCTAAGTTACTATGCAGCCCTGAGTGTAAATGTGTACAAAGATGCAGCGCGGATCACCACCACACATCGCGTGATCCAGACGTCTGCGAGCTCGTCGATCGAGCAGGTGAAGGCGGCGGCTGCGCCTCGAGCTCTCCCTCCTGTTTCGGGGTTGATCCACTACCAAAGTCGTCGACTCTGATGCTCAGCGTCGTTGCAGGGTCCTGTTGACCAGCTCGGGGCGGATCGCGACTTGAAGCGGTGGCGGCGGCGGCTTCGTGTTGCTCTTGCAGTGCAGACAGGTTGGGCAGCTCGGTGGAGGACCTCCATGGGCTCTGCTCTTGTTGCTGCTGCTGATCATCCATATCGAGCCAGTCCACATCGCCATCCGACCCATAGCCGTCTCCAATCGGCTCGTCATCATCCTCAATCGGAAACCTGCTCCCTCCCCGCGCAAACCGCTGCTGATACTGCCGCTCACGCTCATCCAGCGCCTCCCTCAGCCGCGCCATCTCGCTCGCCGACGGCGTATACGCAGAAGCGTACCTGCCCGGGTTCGTCGTCGACGCTGCTCGCGTAGCAGCCATTTTCGGCGACCTCCCGTCGTGCGGCGAAAACATGACATCGCTCGACTCGGGAGACAAAGCCCCATAACCACTGCTGAGCACCGAAGACGTATCGAGCTGCGACTCCTCCTCGGCGATATCGGACAGTCCTTCCGGTCGAAGCGTGTGGTAGTGCGCCAGGCCGTAGAAGCCGGGATCCATGGGGATGGCGTCGTCGGCGTACGAGACGCCGCTGCCAAAGTAGGTGTCGCGATCAAGGCCCGGAGAAGGTGCGTCCAAGTCGTTGTCATCGCCATCGTCGTCGATCGAGTCGTAGCCTCGTTCGTTTGCCCTCCAGTCCGCGCCGGGTGAATCGGGTCGAGAAGGCGGCGCGCTCATGTCCGATTCCGCTTCAAGATCGGCCAAGGACCGCCCTCCAACAGGACCACCCCCGTAGCTTTGCGCAGAGCTGTAGTGTGCTGGTATCGTCGCTGGCAATGCACGATGCTGCGATGCCAGCGACGTCGTTGACGCCGTTCGTTGCTGAGGCCTGCTGCTGCTGCTCTGCTGCTGGCTCCAACTCGCACCACCGGACTGCGCCGGATGGTGCAGACACACAGGCTCGATCGCTGTCGTGCCGCTCTCGCGACTTGCAGCAGCAGCAGCATCGCTGCCACTGAGTCCCAGTCCAATCCGACGAACAAGCTCATCGTGTCCCATACTTTCGCGCTCCATGTCACTGTCCAGCGGCGTGCCCGCGCCTGTAGACGGCGTCGGCGTAGGCTGCGTCCACACAGTCTCATGCGGATAGACACCTTCCAAGCCGAGCTCGTTCCTCTCACTGGCATCCCACCCTTCGGACTCGGTATAGCTCGAGCCCAAAAACGGGTAATCGTGATCGTCGCCATCGCCGCACGAGCTGATGTCGCTCGGCATCGATCCAGCTGGCGACACAGCATTAAGATGCGGCGGCGAATTTGCAGCTGCGGAAAGGTACCGCTGCTGGTGCGTGCCCGGCAGCTGCACAGCCAGAGGCACCGCCGGTGACATTGGTGTCGGCGGTAGTGTCGACGATGGACTGGGTGTAGGCTCGGCGATGAAGCGCGCGAGGATCTCGAGGCCCTTCTCGCGCTCTGCCTCGGAACCAGCGAGGTACATCGAGACAAATGGCCACGCATGCACACCGCCCGGACCGTGCTCGACGGCCGTGCATAGCCAGTCTGCCGCTGCTTGCTCGGACGAAGACGATTCGGGCATCGACCTCTGCGGCGATCGCGATGCGGCTCGTCGCTCCTGCAATGACTGGACGTGCTTACTGTGCGAGGAAGCGGCATCTCCCGTCGAGCGCTGCGATGGATCGACGTCTTGACCCGGCTTGTCATCGGGTTGCAGCGAGTCTGCTGCATGGCGTCGTCCACTGCGTGCTGACTGCGACTCGCGCACAAGGTCGATCCAAGCCTCAATGTCGTCGGCAAGTCGTTCGCGATCGCCCCACACCACGAGCATTCCGCGCTGCAAGGCGATGCGGCTCCAATCGCCGATGGCAGGGTTGACGAGCTTGCTGGTCTCCAACAGTGCCTTGGCATCTTCAAACTCGGGGTCGCCCGAGTCTCGCTTCTCCTTCTCGTGTTGCACATCCTTGAGCTGTTCGTCCCAGATAGGAATGTAGAGGTCGGCGGTGCTCGGCACGGCATCCGTTTTACGCTCTGCCGCAGGGAAGATGGGATCAAGTGCACCCACGGCAGACGGGCGGATGTGTTCGACCTGGTTGAAGGCATCCGAGCCAGGACTCGCTCCTCTTGAAGACGATGCGGTGGAGGAGGCGCGGTTCAGCAGTGGTTCGGTGAGCATGTTGTGCGCGGCTCGAGCCACACGTTGAGGAGGCGAAAGAAGTGTGCGAAGGATTGCCAAAGGTGCGGTTGCACCCTTCGACGGCGCTTTAGAGCCCTTGACATTCCTGGCTTGACCTGCAGGAGATCCGCTCTGTTTCTGTGCGTCGTCGCCATCGCCGTCGCCGGCAAGCACCGCACACATGTGAGCTACCCAACCCATGGGCCCTCTCACCCTGCGCGGAGTCTTGAGGACACCAGCATAGAGCTGTGCAAAGTGCATGAGCGCCTCTGCAGCGACGTAGTCCCATTCATGCTGCCCGATGGCTTCGGTCCAGGCTGTAATGCGGACGCTTGTCGATTCAGGGTTGCGATGCGCACCGTCGTTCGAGCTCGAGTCGGGGTGCGCTTGTTTGGAAGAGGCAGGAGCTGCTGCAGCGGCTTGACGCAGGTGGGAGAAGGCCAACGAAGCCGACGGACGCAGATCGGCCCAGGGACTGATGAGGACAGCTTTGCCCGGCATCGGGAGCGCGCTCCAGTCCCTCTCTGCCAGCCTCGCATCGCCACGGGCTTGTCCATCGAGGCAGAGTAGCATGGCCATGGCCAGATTGCCTCCGGCGCTGTCTCCCGCAACAGTGATGGACAAGGGATCGATTCGCTCGACCTCGATGAGATGGGCATAGCATCGGAGGCACTGAAGCAGGGGACCAGGGAAGCGCGAGGTGGGCCCCAGATCGTATTCGACGGCTACGCAGCGAGCGTCATTGTCGCGATCTTCGATTGCGCATACTTTGGTGATGATGCGGATGAGCGCCTCGGCGTAGAAGGCGACCGAGCCGAGCGAGAAGCCGCCTCCATGCAGATAGAGCAGCGTGGAAGCCGACTTGGAGGAAGGATCGGAGCGACGCACTTGGACGGGGACATGCGCATCTGCACCGATCCAGAAGGCTCGAAAGCCTGGTCGTGTATAGCTGTGAGCCGATTTGTGGCTGGTCTTGGCCTTGTCAGAAGGAGCGGCAGTGGCAGCAGCAGCAGCAGCAGCAGCAGCAGCAGCAGCAGGGCCGCTTTGTGATGGATCAGAATTGAGATAAGACGTGGTTGGAGAGTAGCTGGACTCGTTGGTGAACTCGCGCACAATGCCAGCCGCTCCTCCGCCGGTCCTCCATCGTACGAGTGGGCCGATGGTCTCCTCTGCAAAAAGGACGCGTGGCACGAGGTGGGGGAAGCTGGTGCAGGCGAAGCGGACGAGGAGCAGTGTAAGATGGTGGAAGGGTGATAGCTGGGTGTCGTCGTCCGACGCCTCGTGCGACGTCGACTCTTTGTCGGAAGATGGAGCAGGTGCCGAGACTGCAGTCGACGACGACGAGATGCGAGTTTTTGCATCGTCTGCTGGCGCTCTGAATCTGCGAGAAGGATTGTCAACACTAGACACGGCCGTCGAGCGCGATTCGGTCTGGTGGGTGGCGGAAGAGGAAGCGGTAAGGGGAGGATACCGTCCAAATTGAGAGGATGGTGGACGACTGAGGGACCATCGCTGGTAAAAGTCGAAAGGCAGACGTGTGCAGACGTAGGTGAATGCCTTGAAAGCTACGTCGACGAGTTCAGCGATGCCGCATGTGCGCAAGAGGTTGACGGCGTAGAAGAAGGCGACGACGATGAGGTCGGAAAAGTAGAGGCCGCCTAGCAACGGTTTTTGAGCGCTAGACCGCTTGCGTGTCCGGCTGTGCTCGTCGTTGTAGACATCGGTAGATGAGGCGGACAGCGACGCAGAATGAGGTGTGGGCGCATGGCTGGAGCGGGCCAGCTTGGATCTGCCCCTGGCATGGTGGGATGGATGCGAGTCGGCAGAAAAGGTATTGGGGCGTCGTAGGGGCGCAAGGCCAGGCGAGGAGCATGAAGAGGAAGAGGAGGCAAAGTTGGGATCGAGAAGAGACTGGCGTGGCTCTTGGAGGGAGGAGTATCGATGTCGGTGGGAGGAAGAGACGGCAGATTCGATGTTTTGACGCCGCGCTTGTTGACCTCTGGAGCGAGCGGTGGTGGTTATGGAGGACTTGCTCGACGACCTGACATGATCGGGTCTGGAGTGATGAGATGCTTTGAGGGTGGAAGTGGAAGACGCAGGCGAGGCTAGAGGTGAAACGGGCCGAGGGGAGGCGGCAGCAGCATCAGGCTTGACTTTGGAGGTTGCGGGGCGTAAGATATCGAGCATGGCTGGCAGGTGGTGCGACTCTCGCTCTTCCTTAGATGGAGGGTTCAGCAGCGATAACGACCATCTTTCCTTGCTGGCAGTCGTATGCGTCGAAAAGAGAAGCTGCGGAAGGGAGGACGATATGCGTTGGGTCTTGCCAATCGATGCTGGGCTCGTTGACCACGAAGGAGGTGTGTCTCTCTGAAGTGCAGCTGCTCTAAAGCTGTCGTTGTCGTCTAGGAGAGCTGCTTGTGAGGATGATGGTTGTTTGAGAGGAAAGCGACGGGCATTCTGTGATTGCACTCGGCGATTTTTTGAGAAGCGCGGCTGTCAATCTATCACGCTGTCTTGCCCTTTTTCGCTCGCACGCTCTCTTTCTCCGTCTCACATGCTCGCACGCTTTACAGTATGCAATCTGTCACCACATCAGCCAGCCTGTGCGTGCTCCCGAACCACCAACAAAAATAAAAATCAGAAATTTCATTCCCCACACAATCGCAGACAGCAGCAACAGCAACAGCAACAGCAGCAACAAGGCTTGCCAACCCACCAACTCCCACCAATCCTAGAAAGAGTGGATGATGACGAGCACCCTGAAGCTTCCTTCGACTTTCATTTTCAATGGTTCGAGACCCCTGACAAAAGTCCAAAAAGGGACGATCAAGAGCCAAGGGAAATTTGGCTGCAACCTGCACGGCGAGCAACCCTGCAGCGCGTGTCTGTCTGTCTGTCGCTCTGGTCGATGTGCCGTTGCTGCGCTTCTACGAAAGAACACCCAAAAAGCCACAAAGAAAAGTGTGACAGCCTCGAAATGGCCCTTCTGCGCGCCCTTTTCACGCTCTTTTTTTTTTTTTTTTTTTTTTTTTTTTTTTTTTTTTTTTTTTTTTTTTTTTTTTTTTTTTTTTTTTTTTTT
>JALCCG010000239.1:0-33126 GCA_023212695.1 Sporisorium sorghi | reverse complement strand
CGAGATGGAATTAGCCGTTGAGGTGGCGAACTCGTCAGCTCGACAGAACGCCGTGAGTGGACCAGGTGTGAGAGCAATCCAGGCTGATGTTGAAGCCTGGCAGCACTGGATACGTCACGATGGCAGTGAATCCAGAGAGAGCAGCCTTGGGCAGCATGCAAAGGGACGACGGCGGCTATGTTTAACGGCGCTTAGAACGGCGAATCTGGATATCACGGCGTCCAAGAATGCCGAACTCGCAACGACGCTTCGACCACGTCAGAGTGTGCACGATCATTGCTCGCTGTCCCTACCTTTGCTCTCACTGTCACATTATCGAACACCTCGACCTCAGCAAGATGGCAGCGAAAGCACTCCCACGAAAGATCGAGGTGAGTCGTGCGCAGGCTGCCAGCTGCGAGCTGCGAGCTGCGAGCTGCGAGCCCGCGAGGGACATGGACGGCTGACCGCTGACTTTTACTGAAACACAACAGATCAACGCAGACATGGGCGAGGCGTTCGGTCGATGGCAGTTGGGGCCAGATGAAGAGGTCATGAAGCACATCGATGTTGCCAATGTAGCGTGCGGCTTCCACGCTTCGGATCCCGTGACTCTGCACAAGAGTGAGTGCACCGTTGGAGCTGGTAAGAAACGGCATTGTGGATCTCTGTTATTGACGGTTGGTTGCTTTGGGCTGGGAACAGCTGTAAAGCTGGCAAAAGAAGTACAATGTGGCCGTGGGAGCGCATCCTGGCTTCCCTGATCTTGCAGGCTTTGGTGAGTGACATCGACAGCACGCTAGAACCAAGGTGGCACTCAGAGTTGCTGACGTTTGCATCACGACGCCATGGTCTGCAGGCCGCCGAAGGATGAAACTCACAGAGGAAGAGGTGGCCGACATCATGACGTACCAGATCGGAGCCGTCAAGGCTTTCTGCGATCTCGAAGGCGTGCCTCTGAACCACGTCAAGGTGAGGAGCAAGTGAAACAGCACCTCTTTTGGTCGTGCATCAAGCTGACCTCAACGACTGCTTTTGCAACTCAGCCTCACGGAGCGCTGTACTTCTACCTCAAGAACTCGCGCAGTCACTGTGTTGCAGCATACGCAGCGATCAAGCCGCTCGGCGTCCCCGTATGTGAGTCCTCTCTCTGCTTGCCCCTCGCCAACCCGACCTGTTCCACCACTGACGACACACCACCTGCGCGACTACAGACGGCCTGGGCGGCACGCTGCACGAGCAAGTCGCCCACGACCTCGGCATCCCATCCGTCCCCGAGCTCTTCGTCGACATCGAATACACCAAAAACGGCGCCCTGATCCCCCCCTGCGCAAAGCAAACGCATCACCCCGCACGAAAGCGCCGAGCGCGCACGCAAAGTCGCCGAGACGGGATGCAACTTTGCCCAGGGCGGCGGCGACGTCGCCATGCCCGAATTTCGGGATGGCGGCAGGTGCAGGCCGTTCTCGATCTGCATTCACAGCGACCTCCCCGGCGCCGAACAGACCGTGGCTGAGTGAGTAAGAGGGTGTTGCGACAGGCAGAGCTGGTAAGAGCGATGCATGCTGACAATGTCTTTTGAGCACATACAGAACGCGCAAGACGGTGGACGAGCTCAACGCCAAGCTGTTCCCCGACGCTTGATCGAGGTGGTCTTGGATGCAGCGGGCCCCATCTGACGATGCTGCACCACGAACGGCCCCATGTCGACCTCGAAGCCAGAGAGCATCCATGCACTTCAACTTAACAAAAGTCAAAAATCCCACTTCGCGTGAGCTAAGGGCTGACAGGCCATTTCGAGTTGTCCAGCTGGAAACGCGTGAGGCAAGCGCCAGCCAAGCCCCAGTGTCGGCGCATCAGCAGAAGCAGCTGAAGCAGAGGAAAATCGAAATTTGAATTTTGTTGGATGCGAGTTGAAGCTTTGTTGGTGAATTGAATTTTCGCCGTCTTTTTTTTTTTTTTTTTTTTTGAAATGAGGATTTTGCTGAAGCGAAATGCACCGACCAACGCGCGGTCGCCGTCTTTCTCTGAAGCGCGCGACTCGAAGCCTGCAGTTGGCAGAGTGTGGCATTTCTGGCCAAGTGCGTAAATTTACTGTGCGTGCGTGCGTGCGTTGGGCGTGTGTGTGTGTTTGGAAAATTGGCCGTCTGATCGCGCCTTGCTTTCTGAGAGAAGAGGCGCGGTCCGAAATTTAGGGCTGAGAGGCCGCAGACCAGCGCAAAGGCGAGAGTGAGTGAGTGAGTGTGCGTGTGTGTGTGTGTGTGTGTCCGTGTGCGTCTAAGTTTGTTGTCTCAGCTCTGGCCAGCTGCTCGAGAAAGCGTCGATTCCCACTCTCTCTCTCTCTCTCTCTCTCTCTCTTGCTGCTGTCACTTTAATCGAGATTGGCCTGCTTGCTTGTCACAGCCAACTGACCCGCTCGCTCTCTCGCTCGCTCGTCTTGTCAATCGCATCGCGACCATCTCCATCACCTTCTCGCTGCTTTCAAAGACACCTTCAACTTCAACCACCTCCTCCTCCGCATCGCTTCGACGTTCCACCTTGCGCGTCTGTCTACTCGGTTCACAGCTGCTTGGCGCGCCAACCATCGGTCGGCCTCAGCACGGAACGACCTTCGCCAGCCGTCTCCTCATCATCGATCACATTCTCCGTCGCATCGGTCGTTGAACTCGTGTCGCATCACGTATCCCACATCGCCACGCACACTTCCGTCATACCGACAATCTGCGTCAACTGCAAAAGCATCAGAACCACGCTCTGATCTTGCATTCACCGGCCCGCACCTTGACGTCCTCTTTGCAAAGCAGTCGCACGCTACTCGACACCTTTTATTGCATCACGCTCTATCCCACCACAGCACACGCGTGTGCATCTTTACATTGCATCGTCTTTGCGATCAGCTTCGTTGCTCGGTTCACTCGATCCTTCGCCAAACCTGCTTGCAATCTCGCTGCATTCGCCCCTTGACCTCGCCGTCTTTCTCGCCCACGGCTTTTCCATCGCTCGTACTGTACCCATCAACACGACTAGCGATCCGACATCGGCCATCTATCCATCATGAAGGGCCTTAAGAAAGCTATGGTACGTACTTCGCCGTCTCACCTGGTCCAACATCACCAACTGCCTACGCGCAGCACAGCCATTCCAACCACCGCTGGCGATGGCAGCATCATCTCATCCATTAAAAGTGCATTGACTGACCGATCTCTCAACTCGTAAACCTCCACCACCGCGCTCGGCCATCTTCGACTCATCACCTACCACTACACGCACACACACACACACACACAGAACCTATCGCGTTCAAAGTCGAACGACACCAACGGCAGTCGCAGCGGCTCAGCAGGCGGCGGGACCGTCCCAGCACCACCACCCAAAGGCGGCTCCGTCCCTTCCAGTCCCGCCTACCAAGGCTCGCTCAAGTCGAGCAAAAACGGTCCCAGCTCCGCATCCAGCTCCTCCAACTCGATCAACAGCTCCGCAGCTTCCGCCGCTCCCTCGCATGCGCCTCCTTACAACAACAGTAGCAGCAACGCAGTCTACCCTGCTGGTCAAGGTACGCCTTTCCAACCCCAACCCAGGCTGAAGCCCACCAACGTGAATCATCTGGCTGACAAGACGCCGCCTGCTCCTCCCGTCGTTGTCGTCTCTTCAGAGATGCCCATCGATCCCATCCCCCACTCGGTCGCAACTGCGTCCCAGCCTTCTTCTTCCATCACCCCCTTCCATCACACAGGCTCTCCCGCTTCTCCCCCTCCCCCAGGCGCCGCAATGGCTTCCCTCAGCAGCGCTGGCATCGCCGCTTCCGAGCTCGCAACGCCTCCCAAGGCAGGCACCCTCAACCGATTGCGTCAGGGTCCCTCCACCTCGGGTCCCAAGGACACCATCCCCATCACCTCGAAAACACCACCGCGCAAGCAGAGGAGCTCTCGCTTCCACGTCACAGAAAAGGTCGAGCTCGAAAAGCTGCCTCACTTCAATGGTATGTGCACATCTCTCCATCTCTCTCTGGCTCTGGCTCTGTACATGCGACTGACTCTTCCTTCTTGCATGCTTCGGTCCACAAATAGAGGTGGTTCCAGCGGATCGTCCCGAGCTGTTTGTTCGAAAGCTGCGCCAGTGTTCGCTCGTCTTTGACTTCAACGACGCCAGTCAGGAGCTCGAGGGCAAGCAGATCAAGGCCGCCACACTCCACGAGATGCTCGACTACATCACCACCAACCGCAAGGTCATCACCGACGACATTTACCCGGAAGTCGTCGCAATGTTCTCCGCCAACCTCTTCCGCTCCATCCCACCACAGGTCAACCCGGTCGGCGACGCCTTTGATCCAGAGGAAGACGAACCCGTGCTCGAGCTTGCCTGGCCGCATCTCCAGATCGTCTACGAGTTCTTCCTCCGCTTCGTCGAGAGCCCCGACTTCAACACCAACATCGCCAAAAAGTACATTGACCACCACTTTGTCCTCCAACTCCTCGAGCTCTTTGACAGCGAGGATCCAAGAGAGCGCGACTTTTTGAAGACCACATTGCATCGCATCTACGGCAAGTTCCTCAACCTTCGAGCCTTCATCCGACGCTCCATCAACAATGTCTTCTTCCAGTTCATCTACGAGACCGAGCGACACAACGGCATTGCAGAGCTCCTCGAGATCCTCGGCTCCATCATCAACGGCTTTGCCCTGCCGCTCAAGGAAGAGCACAAGACCTTTTTGACACGCGTGCTCATCCCCTTGCACAAGGTCAAGAGCTTGGCGCTCTACCATCCGCAGCTTGCCTACTGTGTGGTGCAGTTCTTGGAAAAGGACAGCTCGTTGACCGAAGAGGTGCTGCTCGGCCTCTTGCGGTACTGGCCCAAGGTCAACTCGCCCAAGGAGGTCATGTTCCTCAACGAGGTCGAAGAGATCCTCGACGTCATCGAGCCGTCCGAGTTTGTCAAGATCGAGGTGCCCCTCTTCCAGCAGCTCCAGCGATGCATCAACAGCCAGCACTTCCAGGTCGCCGAGCGCGCGCTCTATTTCTGGAACAACGAGTACATCGTCAACCTCATCGGCGACAACGTGCAGGTCATCTTGCCCATCGTGTTTTCCGCGCTCTACCAGAACTCGAAAGCGCATTGGAACCGCACCATCCACGGCCAGGTCTACAACGCGCTCAAGCTGTTCATGGAGATCAACCCGGCGCTGTTTGAGATGTGCACAAACGACTACAAGCAGCAGCGTCAGATGGAGAAGCAGAAGCTCGTCGACCGCGAAGAGGCGTGGAAGAAGCTCCGCGATACCGCCATCAAGAACAGCAAGGCCATCGGCGTCGAGATGCCCGCCTCGTTGAAAGAGGAGCAGGCGGCACCAGCGGGCAGCGTCAATCCGTACGACCTGGACGCCTTTGACTCGGCGGCTGACTTGACCGCTGGCGCAGATAGCCTGTTCGAGGCCATGGGACAGGGCATCAACGGCGAGGTGTCGACAACAGATTTTGACGATGTCGAAGCCAACCGCGTCGCGCAAGAGACAGCAGCAGCGCAAGAGGCGGAGCCTCAGGGCGAAGACAGCGTCGACGATATGGTACGTTGATTTTCCCGGGATGGACTGGCAATGGTCGTAGACGAAACAAAGATGCGCATTTCCGGTCTAGAGCGCCACAGCATGGCACGGCGCAGCACATCTGTCGCAGCGAAAGTTTGTCCCCGCTCAGAGCCTGACTTGAATCGCAAAACTTTCGCTTGCCTTTTGCTTTTCCTTGCGACAAAACTCGACTCGGCGCGCAGAAAGAGTTCCCAGAAACGGCTCGACAGCAAGTGGGCAAGCAGGAATCGCCGCATGTGCGACGCAAGAGTGTAATACCCATGGACCCGACCGTCTTGGCCGAGCTTGCTGGGCACAAGAGCCTCGATGGGTGAGTTTTGCGTGAAGATGCGTTGTTGTGCAGCACTGGAGTCAGTACTGACGGACGAGATGATTCTTTGGTACATTGCAGAACGGACCTTCGTCAGCCATCAGGTAGTGATGCATAGAAGTGTCGTTTTTGTCTCGAACTCCGCTGGCGCTGTCGGAAGTTTGGCGCGGTGAGGCAGCTCGATGCTGTTGTGCCTAGAGACGTGGGCGAGGGCGATCTGGCCGCGGTCGGCATGCAAGCTGTGCACGGCTAATGTGGGTCGTGAGCCGCGAGAGACTCTAGACCGTGGCGCGATCGCGGACACGATGGTGGCTCCAACGTTGATGCACGTCCGACCTCATTTCGCACGTCGCCCCGGCGATCCCTCTCGGCTGCCGGGCCTGTAGCGCCCTACGTCCATCCAACACCCTTTGTTTCACTTTCTTCCTTTCCCCTTCGCTTCGATTCTTCCTAGTTCCTTTCCTGTGTAGCGTTTTCCTTTGGTAACTTTCATGTGATTTCTTTGCAAAGCGTGTACTGGTGGGGCTGTGGTGGGCTGGTTGGCCGGTTGTCAATGAAGTGTACAGCGAGGTGCAGGGCGGGCTGTTGGTGGGGGTTCAGGAGGAGACGACTTCATTTCGGGGGGGGGGGGGGAGAGCTGTGCTGGTCGCTTTTCGCTCCTCTCCCTCTTTCGCTGGAGGTGCCTCGTTCGCTTCCACCACCACCATCGCCACTACTTGTACGTTTCTGTCCTTACGTCTATCCATCTGTCAACACCTCGACTCTTTGACGACAACCGAAGCAACACACTTTGAACGCAACATGGTCGGCATGCGTCGCTCCACCACCACGACTACCAGCAGCACGATGACGCGCTGCGTCCTGGGCCTGCTGCTCCTGCTCGCCGTGTCGACGCTGAGCGTCGAGGCGAAGACACAGCGCTTGGGCGACTATTGCGACTACAAGAAGAACTGCCAGTCGCACGTCGACGGCCTTGGGCCCGCCTGGGCCGGTGGCGAAGTCACATGCGCCGTGCCCCAGAGCAACGCGCCCGAAGCGTGCGGCTCGGATGGCAAGGCGAATCGTATGCGCTTCTCTGGGTATGTTCTCCTTTCCCCTCCCATCCCGTACATGCTTATCCCGCCCGACGAGTTGTACGAGGGCATCACACCGCACACGCAGAGCCACTAACGCTGACCCAAACCATCTCGCTTTGTTTTGTTGCAGCGTGTGCAAGCTCGTCGGCGAGCTCGAAGCCACCGAGTACGGCTGCGCCTGCGGTGTCCACGACGGTAATTGCCCGCAAGCCAGCACCTTCAGCCGCATCTTCTGGCCCCAGACCTGGTTCCAGGCGTACCTCGATAAGACGCACGCGTGAGCGGAGCGCACCTCCCCCCAGCGACATGTGTCAGCCTGCACTCCGCGTGGTGCGAAATGGTCTCCGCATCACCGCCTACTCGTCTCGAGAGCGTGTCGCTCGCCGACTCGGTCCTTCCTTCGCACCTGTCCGTTCCCCAGCTCCACTGCTCGACCCGCACAACGCCTCTCCCCTCGCGCCTCTCTCCCCCTGTTTCTAGGGGAAGAGTGAGGGCTCGTCGTTCTTCCGTTCTCCTTCGCCGCGTAATGCAAATGCTTCTCTCAAACGTCTGCGAAAGCAAGTGAGAAGATGGATGCGATTGCATGCTGCGTGCGATAACAAAGCCAGGACTGTTGTACAATAGAGAGAGAGCGTTGCAGCACATGAACCAGGATCACCAGACGCCCCCGAGTCGACTACGACGGCATTGCACCTCCAAATCAGCACTGACGAGGTCGATTCGCCGCCCTCTGCGAAGGAAGCAGCGGCATGGCCCGAATCTGCAACGCTCCGCCTCCGCCGTTGTTGAGGAAACCCGGATTGAGCGTGAGCCTCTTGGCCGGCGCCGCCGCCGTTGCCCCTGGTCGCGCTGCTGTCGTCGTCCTTGACGTCGAGCTCGTTGCTGGCGTTCTCGGCGACGCGCGGCCAACCCGACTGCTTCCAGCCAAAGCTCGATCGCTTCTCGACGACGGTGAAGCTCCATTGCGTGATGTCGACGTATCCGGATCCTCGTACGTATACCGCCCCAGGTTGGCAGCGGTGATCACCGCGCTCTTGCGTGGCGCACTTGCTGCAGCAGATCGTCCAGGTGTAGTCGTTGCAGCCGGAGAAGGGAGAGATCCACGATTACCATTCGAGAGGAACGAGTTCCAGACTGGACCCCTCGTCGCCGCGATGTGGGCAGCGTCAAATTCGGCCCGGTCCGCCTGGAAGAATCGCTGACAGATCGCAACATATCGAGAGCCGTACTTGTCGAGCCAGGCATTGCGTCGCCCTTTGCTTTCGAGCCCACTTTTCAGAGATCCGACGCTGGAGGGCGCCAGAGCCGAAATCTCTTGCAGCAGCTCGTCCGGGAGCAGCCAGCCTTGGGTTTGCCTTTCTTGCTTTGCCAGCTTCGCATCGAGCTTCTTCAGCTCGCGGTAGCAGCCCTGGTTGGCGTCGGTCGATCGGGGATCAATCTCAAAGCCGTCATCGCTGCCATCGCCACCGCTTGCTCGGGCATGTTCGGGTCGACGTTGCTGCATGAGGCTTGAGACGCCCAGCGGAGCGTCGTCATCGGAATCAGCGTCGGGGTTGAAGTCGTCTTCCAAGATCTCGGGCGGGATGTAATCGTCGTATGGCTGGGCTCGATCGAGATTGGAGCGATGGGTGCTTCGAGCCGCTTGCGGACTCAGACTGACATGGGAGATATCGTGCGCATCCTCGTCGAACTCGGCAAAGTCGGCGTCTCTCGCCTGCCTCTGCTGCTTTTTGCCGTTCTTCTGCTGCCGCGCTGGCGCTGTCGTCTTGGAGCTCTTCGCAGCGACCTGCATGCTGATCCTTTTCTGCCCGTTCAGCACCTGCGATGCCGCTGGGCCGACGACAAGGTACGACGTGTTGAATCCAGCGCCGTTCATGACATCCTTCATCTTGAAGGCCCCCTCGGTGCAGAGACGCTCGAACAGCCGATGAACCTCGTTCTTGGGAAGCACAGAGCCAGCGCCGTGCATCTCGACCTTGTCATGGCCCAAGTCCCGCACCTTTTTGTGACGGCTGCCGTAGAAGACTTCGGCGTAGTGGGGCAAGGTCCACTGCCCTCCGAGCGGCGCGATGCCCTTGACGAGCTTGACCGCCTTGATCGCAAGCTCCGTGACATCTTCGATGCGGATCGTGCCAGTCTGGCGGCAGCAATTGTCGCACGTGCTGTGGCACTGCGCCGCGCTAAAGTCTTCGTTGAAGTAGCGCAGGACCTGAACGCGACGGCACTCGATTTCGTTCTCGCAGTATCTTTGCATCGTGCGCAACATTTGCATGCTGCGTTCGATGGCTTCGGGCGACTTGTCCTCCTCGCGCTCCAGCATCTTCTCCAACTTGCGCACATCGGCGTGCGCATAGTACAAGATGCACAGCGAGCTCTTGCCATCGCGGCCGGCACGGCCCGTCTCCTGGTAGTAGCCCTCGAGCGACTTGGGCAGCGAATGGTGGATGACGAAGCGCACGTCGGGCTTGTCGATGCCCATGCCAAACGCGATGGTAGCAACGATCACCTTGAACTCGTTGCGCTGCCATTTTTGCTGAACCATCGAGCGATCTTCCTTGGCCAGCCTGGCGTGGTAGTGGTGTGCCGAAATGCCGTGCTTGATGAGTTCGGCCGCAACGGTCTCGCACGTCTCGCGGCTGAAGCAGTAAACGATGCCGCACTCGTCCTTGTGCGAGGCGAGAATGAAGCTCGAGATCTCGTCCATGGGCTTGCTCTTCGGCTTGGGCCGCACCTGGTACTCGAGGTTCGGACGGTTGAAGCTCGAGGAGAGCTGCATCACGTTCTTCATCTGCAGGCACGCCTTGACGTCCTTGATGACGGTCTTGTTGGCAGTCGCGGTGAGCGCCATGATAGGCACTGTGGGGTACTGTTCGCGCAACGTGCCGAGCTCCGTGTAGTTGGGGCGGAAGTCATGGCCCCATTGGCTGACGCAGTGCGCCTCGTCGATGACGAACCGAGCCAATCGCTTCTGCTGAGACAGGAACTGCAGCAGCGCGATCGCCTGCGAGGACTGCCGGACGAACTCCGGTGTCATGTAGAGCAGTCGTAGAGAGCCGTTGCTATCTCTCGCTGCATTCATCGCATCTCGCTTGTCGTTGGCGCTCATTTCGCCGGTGAGCTTGACCGCGGCGATGCCCATCTTGACGAGGTGATGCACCTGGTCTTCGATGAGGGAAAGGAGTGGCGAGATGACGATGGTGACGCCGCCTTTGGAAGCCTCCGTGTCGATGCACGCCGGCAGCTGGTAGCAAAGCGACTTGCCGCCACCAGTGGGCATGAGCACGAACACGTCGCGTCCCATCAGCGTGCCGTTGATGGCTTCAAGCTGGTTAGGGCGGAAGCTGTTGAGCTTAAAGAACTTGCGCAAGGTGTAAAAGACGGATCGAGACCAAGGGTACTGAGCCATACGTCGCATTTGGTCCCTCGACAGCGGCTGCTGCATCGATGGACCGCACAGCTTGAACTTGTCCTCGTCTGGCAAGTTCTGGACCTCTTCCTCCTCTTCGTCATCGCTGAGCTCGAAGATCTCGGCATTGGCGAAGGATGCGTCGCGGCCCCAGTCATCGGATCCACCTTGAGCATAGGAGGTGTGGTCGTTCAGCGCGAGACGTGCTGCTGAGTCGGAACGCTGCATTGCGGACGAGGATGAAGCTGCATGGCCGCTCGAGACGTGCGCAGGGGGGATGTTCGTCGCAGCCGACACAAGGTTCTCGCCGACAACCTGAAAGGAGTTCGAGGTCGTGCGCGCTGTCGAAGAAGGGAGAGGCGGATGGGAAGCATTGTGTGTAGCGGGCGTTGATCTTGTCGAGCGATCATCGACGAAGCCGCCATGGTTGGACGCTGACGGTTGAGGATCGACGCCCGCAGCACCTGGTGATCGTGATTCCAGGATGCTTGCGATTTCGGCCACCTCGTCGCGCATCTGCCTTGCACGTTCAAAGGCCTCGTCCCATTGACGCCAGCCATCCGCGCCAGGGTAGTCGGGATCGTGTTGCGGTAGATCTGCGATGCGGCCAAGCAGAAGCGCGTTTGTGGCGGCAAACATGCTGCGCAGCTCCTTGACGCTGTACTTGTCGTATTTGGCGTTGTGGAACTGCGGCACCACTGGAGACGGTTGCAGTGACGTGTTCGTGCGGGTCACCGAGCCACTCGAACCATGATGCGGCCCGCGCGAGTCGGAATCGAGGTTGTTGCTGGTCTGTGGGCTTGAAGCGACGTCTTCCTTGGCTTTGGGCCTTTTATGTGTAGCATTGGAGCCGTGGTCTTCGAGGGCAGATCTCTTTGGAGATGGGCGATCGCCCGGCGCAGTAGCTTTGAAGTCGGCAAAAAGGGCATCGTCGTCGTCGTCGTCCAGGAAGATCATTTCAGATCGGCGGTCTTCCGCTTCCCGCACGCGGTACGGGAAGTTTTGCGGCATGACTTCGAACGGAGCTTTGGTGCGAACGCCGAGGTGTTCTGCTGTACGAGCTCTATCGAGGTCGACTCTACCGCGCGAGATGCTGTGAGATGAAGTGTTCGTGGTTCAGGTGTCAGTCACCATGCGCTTGAACCACGGAAGATGATGTTGTTGGGCGAAGTATGGATTGCTTGCTTACCGGAGTCAAACCAATGGGCGGAGGATGCGCAAGCGTCGCCGCTGCAGCAAAGGCAGTGCGGACAGTAGCTGGCTGGCGGCGATGGAGCTGGACGAAAAGCGCAGCGGAAGTTGCTCTCGGTTGCGGGATGTGAGGGTGATACCGCTTTGATCGATGACCCGTCAAGGGGGCGGGCCAGGTTGCTGGGTAGTGCTTAGCTCGACGGTGGCAGCGGATCGAGTGAGGATGACGCGTCAATGCGAATCAATTGGGCTTGTAGTTGCTGGGCTCGAGAGGTTGTGCGCCGTTGGCTTAGCTGCGCTGGTGATATCGTGTGCAATGCGGCAAGCGGGGCGAGGTAGTCGGTCTATAGAAGCGCAGAGAGATGGATGTGCGCCATTGATGTGACTGTGATGGTGCTTGCGTATGTTCTGCAGAGTACTGGCTGGAGCGAGCGGGCTCAGCAAAGAGCGGATAGTCGCGCGCAATGGGCTCGACCGAGATGGTGGTAGCGAATGTATTGCGCGTGGTCAGAGCGGGTGACCAGTCGATGAGGGAAGGTCTGCTGGTCAGGCAACAGGTAGCGGCTTGAGTTGGACTTGCGCGATCGATTTGCTTGTCGCGGCGGGTGCACTGCGGCTTGACGATCCGAGCAGCAGCGGGAGCAAGCGATGGTAAAGCTGCGGCAATGAGTGCTGCGGGTCGTGGCGATGCTCGTAGTGATGGTGGAGTTGATGGTGCCGCTGCGGCTGAGTTTGCAATGAAAGATAAGTTATCCGCAAGAGCGTGATCGTCCGTCGGCTGCGTAGTCGGGGGCTGATTGGTCAAGAAACGAGACGAGAAGGTGATGATAGAGTGATGAAGGAAGGCTGCGCAGCGCAGCGCATCTCGAGTGGGCTCAACGTAGAGCTGAGCTGCTCGCTGCCTTGTCGCTGGAAAAAAGTGTTAATTGCGGGCTTTTCAGCCACTCCCACGCTTTCGCAAGACGCGTTCCGCGTCGGCCAAAAAAAAATTGGGAAAATCTTCTCAAAAATCACACCAGCAGAGCCTCACTCTCCGTCTCTTATCTCTGAAATCACAGCCTGCTGCGCTGAAATTCCGCTGTTACTCGTCGGGTGTGGAGGGCTGAGCAGCTCACGTGATGTAACGAAAGAAAAAAAGTTGTGGCTGCAGAGACCCTTTCCTGCAACCCTTTTTTTTTTTTTTTTTTTTTTTTTTTCCTTTTCCTTTCGCAACCACCGCTTCCACACACCTCAAGCTTCGGACAATTCACACATTCCGACTCTACATCTCGATTTCAAGCGAAGGTCGATGGCTCCGAAGAACGTCGGATCAACGATCACGAAGCGAGAGAGGGACTCACGACGAAGTGCTGTAGGCAGCAGCAGGCGAGCAGCAGACGAGCGACTCCAAAGCAGAGCGGATGGACGCATCGGTCGCATTGGCTCCGATTGGTGGCGTTTGCCCAAGCGAGGAGGTTCCACTGACTCCTCCCGATCTACTGCCGTCGCGCTACATGTCCGGCGAGTCCGACAATGATTCGGGATATCCTACGCCTTGTGACATGACGCCGGCTGTTGCTCCTTCCGCTTCTCTCGACGCGATGTCCAGCAGTGCTGATGCCAAGCCAGCAAAGGATTTTGCCATTCGTGCTGACGACGAGGTGCGAAAAATCCACTACATTGACTCGCCTGCTCAGCATCCAGGCACACCAATAGCAGTCCCGTCGAGTGGGGCAACGCAAGGCAGCGCATTTATCCCGGCTACGATCTTCCCGTCGCCTGTCGGAAGTGCCTCCGTCGGTCCACAGGCCGAGGATGCGCAGACTTTCCAGGCAGCTTCGTCAGCAGCATCCGTCTCAACTGTTCCCACCACTTTGAACCAGAGAGTAGCCACTCCGCCCGTCTCATCAGCCAGCGCAGCTCCAGCTTCGTCAGCACATCCCGTCGTTTCATCAGCAACCTTGCCAGTCGTCTCATTCAGCCATACCCCCGGAGCAGCCGCTGGGGTGCCCAATAGTTCAGTAGCAGCCGTCGCTATGCCACCTGCAGACACGACTGCCAGCTCAACGGAGGCTGTACCCGCGCGACTCGCGACGACCGCGCCTTCGTCCGCTGCATCCACTCCTGCTTCTACACCTGGCGCTACTCTGCAGACGTACGCGCGGAAGAGAGGCAGGCCACGCAAACACCCGCTCCCTGATCCCAACGCGGTGTCCACCAAAGGCAAGCGCAAGCTCAGCCCAGGAAGCATGGACGCTTCAGCTAACAAGAAGAAGGCGACTGCAGCCGCTGCTGCTCGCTCGGCTGCCTCCAGCGCTGGCTCGCTTCTTTCAGTCCCAGACCTCGGCCGTCTCATCCCGCAAGGCTGCACTTCCGACAACGCCCAGACCTTCATTCAGAACAATGTTCGCCTATTCGCCGACCTCTTTGTCGCTCTTCAGAAGCAAGCTATCACCGACAATGCGGCTTGCGACGCACCATCGAGCATTCTGGGTGGCGTTACACAGCCAAGCGAGGAGCAAGCACACGGGGCAAGTCTCAACGACACTTCAGCCGGTAAAGACAATGCACCAGCTGCAACAGTGACGCCCGTGCGCGAAGCTGGCGAGGTTCCTACCGGCGCAACTCCAACTGCCCCTTTGGCTTCGCAAGCGAACAGCACTCTCGACGGTAGCAGCAAGTCCAACCCTGTCTCATGCCCGAGCGATGACATCCGCGACCAAGTCAAGAACAAGATGACCGACATCGCCAAAGGTCGCGAGGCCATCCAGGCCGAGATGCTCCAGATGAGGGTCGACGCCAGCTTCTTCGAGAATGCACAAAAGACGGTCGAGGAGCGCATTGTCGTGCTGCGAGATCGCATCGCCAGGCATACGGCTTTGCTGCAACAGGAGCGAGAAGCTACGCGCAAGGCGAGGGAAGCCAACCGCAAGGCCAAAAAGGATCGCAAGGCGAGGGAAAAGAGTCTGCGCGATTCCGAAAAGGAGGAGCGTCGGCTGGCGCAGACATTTGCACAGCTCGAACGCGAGATTGCCGCCGAAGAGGAGGAGCGTCGGCGACTCGAGCAGGACGAGTCGAGCGACGATGAGGCTGACAACAACGAGACACGCGCCACTGCAGCCACTGAAGGCGCCGTCGCTGCCAGTCCGTCGGAAGCTACGACGTCGTCTGCCATCGCCTCACCTTCCATCGCTACTGAAGCAGCTATGACGCCTGATCACACCATCGGTTTCAGCGACGAAGAGCTCGCTAAAGTGCTCGGCATCTCGACCAGCGAGCTGGCCGGTTTCAGTCAGACGCTCGACCTCGCACCGCTGCAAGCGCCGCTGCCGTCCGCCGCGCCAGCTGAGGCGCCGACGTCGTTCGCGAGCATGCTGCCGCCGGCTGCGGAAGATCAGCTCGGCGTGGGTGATGCCGAGGATGCGAATGCCGACAGCTTTGACGTCGCTGCGTTCCTGGAGATGGCTAGCTCGTTTGGTACGCCTGCCGCGGCTGCTGGGTCGCAGTAGCAGCCGTGAGCGACCGCACCGTAGCATGTCGATTGACAACTCAACAACACCCCCAAAACGTTATCTGCTCGATGACTTGTTCTTGATCCCTTTCAACGCATCATGTACTTTTACACATTTGAATGTCCCTATTAGAAACAGCATCGACTTGTCTTGCTTGCATGCTGTGACAAAGCTCTTGATGAGGGAGCAGAGCATGCTTTTGCACACAGCACTAAAGCGCTTGCTCAGGTTGAGAGACACGCTCCGATAGAAGGCTGCACACGCACTTCGGGCCCTGGGAACGGAATCCATTACGATTCGCGGACGGGCTATAGTACAACCTTCACCGAACCTCGGGGGTTCGTTCTAGAAATCAGTCGCACGCCCACCGTACGTCCACTCCTTCTCGTACTTGAGCGGGTCGTTTTTGGGGCCTCCGATCTCGCCGGTATTCGGGTTGCTCTCGCCCTCAAACTCGGGTCTTGGCTTCCTGCGGGCGTCCGGGTGCATGTCGCCTTTCTCCGGGTCTGAGGCTAGGAAGGGGGAGGCGTCTGTTGTTCACACCAGCACGAGGGAAGCGCGAATGGGGTCAGTGTTTGTTCTGATCGAGGAAGGGGGAGGGTAAGGATGAGTGGTGGATGACGTACTCTGCTTCTGCTTGACGAGGTTCTCGAACTCCTTTTGCTCCTGCGGCGGGAGCGGCGGGGGACCGGGGCGGTTGAAGCCGCCCGAGCGACGCAGTGGAGTGATCGAGAGCAGGCGGCGTGATGTGCTCGCCGCGAGCATCGTGGGTCGGCTTGAGAGCGGTAGCGTGGCGAGTGCAGTGCGCGTCAGCATGATGTGTAGGGCTGCGGTGGTTGATGGGAATGGTGGTAAGGTCCGGAAGCGTTGCGTGAGGACGGTGAACCTTGAAGGGTGTGGAGGTGGCGAGCTCCAAAAATCAATCGGGCGATTAGGAGCTGCTTACGTGAGCCTTTTCCAACGCGTTGATTCGGAAAGCGTCGGAGTGCGTCGGAGTGCGAGCGCGTGGCATTACTCGACAGCTCGAGACCTCATTCACCCCTTTCTCCCCTTGCGTGCGCACAGCGGCGCACAATCCACGCACGATTCGGGTCATCTGACGCCATGAGAAGCGCTGCGCGTTATAAGGGTGTCATCGGGTAGCTCGTAATAGGGCAAAGTGCAAAGGGGGGTCAGCTTGACGAGCTGGAATCCTCGAAAGCTTCGCTTTCTGGCCCGTCATACGGGCGTGATAAAGTGCGCAGACGTCTTCCTTGGCGTCACGTCGTCGCCCTTATCGCTCAGATGTTCTGGCACAGTCCGAGCCGGACCTGTTCTCCACATTTGACGATCATCGACGATGGCGCGACACACACACTTGGGTGACCAAGGTGTGTCGAGGTGAGCTCGGGCCCCTCTTACACGCGTGTCACACGCAGTTTTTGCTTTGTATATATATCTTTCCTTGTCTCACGAGATTGTGCAATCGATCCCCCAGTACTCTCTCAGCCGGACACACTGAGAACACACAAGGGCCGCCGTCACACCTTGTCAGGACACGATGTCACCCATCCACCATTCCAAACCCAACTCGCGCGGCCCGCACAGACGACTGCCTGGGTCTAGAGAGGTAGACATTGGCGATCCCTTCAAGCTGCTTTTGCAGTCTCGTTTAGTGCCAAGTGAGCTCGTGTCCCTCGCTCGGTGCGAGTTGAACGCCAGCGCCAGGTTGGTAGGCAAAGTGGACCATCTCCTGTGCCGATCGTTTTTGGAGGTGCTGTAGAACAAGGTGGGGATGCCGCTGCGTTGCACCACACCCACCATCTTCAGTGCGACCATCTTCAGCAGACCGAATGCACACAGTGATGGATGAGCAAGACACCAGTCAGACAGTGCCAGAAGGAACACAGACCCGGGTCGAGGGAGGTTGACGCCGCTCGTCGGACAAGAGACAGGCCGGAAAGGTGGACACCTCATTGCAAGGCATGCTCAGCAGACCAGAAGCACAAGGGACATATAGTAGAGCATCAGTCAAAACGTTGCCGGAAGGAACATAAAAACCCTAAATACGATTCAGCAGAAGAAGCGGAACAGCGAGTAAAGGACCGCGAGCATTCAAGAACCAGGTGCGGGTAGTGATATAGTTGCGTGTCGTTTTCAGTCACGTAGCACGATATCAGCGATGGTGACGACCGTTTTTGCAGGTATTGTAGAGAACGCAGCGTTGCGCCACTCTCTGAAGGTGCGACCATGCTCAGCAGACTGAGCGCACACAGAAGATGTATATAGTAAGACACCAGTCAAACATTGCCATAGAGAACCCTAAATACAAGGTAGAAGAAGAAACGAGCCGAAGCGAACGGGGGAACCAAAAGCATTCGAGAGAGAACCAGGTGTGCGGGAAAGGATGGATATATATGCGTTCATGAGTCACGTATCACTGCCCGTGATAGTGACGACCTAATTTTGGAGGTATTGTAGCAGGGCACGAGCTCTTAAAGGTGGGTGGGGACGCTGGCGGCGGGGTTCTGGGCGAGGGCGCCGACGGCGTCGCCTTGGATGTCCTGGGGAGCGAACGAGTCGCGCTCCTGGTACTTGACCTCCTTGATGTCGTCCTGCGACGAGGCGGCGTCCGACTCCTCGTCCTCCTTGAGCAGGCTCGTGTCGATCGCCTTGGGGTTGAACGAGAGCGAGCCCTTGGGGATGAACGTGGCAGCGATGATGATGACGGACAGGATGGTGAAGTGCACACCACCGACGTACTTGAGGCAGTCGCGGGCGCGGTTGATGGCGGCAACGCCCGAGAGACCGCGCAGACGCTTGTCGACCCAGCGGCCCAGGAAGGTCGAGATGAGCGAGTACATGACAATGTAGGTGACGTAGAGGAAGGCCATGACGGCACCGAGCGCCGAAACGTCCTTGTCCTTGGCCTCCATCTTGGCGAGCGTCGACTGGATGTAGGCGGCGAGCGACACATCACCGGCAGCCCAACCGTACGAGATAGGAGTGAAGACGGCAGCGAGCTTCCAAGCCGAGGCAACCGAACCGCGAGTGTAGGGGAAGAAGGGCATCACCCAAACGAGGTTGAGCAGCAGGGCATCGAGACGCAGCCAGGGCATGGGCGTGGGCACAGCCTGGGTGAAGAGCATGACCGAGAGAGCACCGAGCAGCTCACCAAAGTTGGAGCCACCAACAATGATCTGCGAGTACGACGAGAAACCGATGATCGACTTGGCGTAGATGGGAGCAAGACCGTTCTCGAGGTATCGGTGACCGTAGAGGGCAAAGGCGTAACCGGGCACGAGCCAGATGAAGCGGCGGTCGGTGAAGATGAGGTAGCCACCGTACCAGAAGGCCTTGCCGAAGGCGCGCACACCGTCGACCATCGACATGAAGATACCGCGGTTCTCGACCTCGACGCGAGCAAGGCGCGACTCCTCCTCGGAGCGCTGGCTCTCGCCGAGCGACGAGATCCAGATCCAGACGCAGGCAGCGAGGGTGAACAGGACGGGCGAAAGGAAAGCCGAGTAGTTGTAGCCGAAGTGACCGATGAGCGAGGTCGAGGTGAAGGCACCTGTGGTACCGGCCACCTCGTACATGACGTGGACGAAGGCGTCCATCTTTCGGAGCCTGTCGACATCGCCACCGACAATGTCACGGGGGATGACACGGCGGATGAGCTCGACGGTACCGTAAGAGATACCCGAGACGACGTAGATGGGGAAGAGACCGTTGGGAGACCAGCTACCGTACTTGGTCTTGTTGTTGGCGGTCTTGAACTTGAGCACACCACCGGTGGCAGCGTCAGCAATGAGGGGGACACACGAGATGAGACCAAAGGTGAGGACGGCAGTAGCGAGGACGGAGCGGGTGGGGAAACGCTTGATCAAAGGAGCGACGATGATGGAGCCAATGCACTGAGCGGCGTAGTTGGTACCGGTCAGGATGGCGATCTTCTCGAAACGACGAGCACCGAAACGCTCGTTGGCCTGAGTGATGAAGGAGCCGCTGAAGTATTCAAGCCCAAACTTGTAGCACATGATACCTACGACGTACAGGGCGATGTTGCGGCGCTGCTCCGCCGTGAAGGCGCTCCAAAGAGTGAGCATCTTGAAGATCTTTGGATGGCGTAAAAGGACAGCTCGGGGAAAGGTGGGGTGGAAGGTTCTTGCAGGAAACGAAGCAAGACACTGATCAAGGAGCCGATGCTGTGAGGGGGGAGAAGGTGGGTTGATGTGTTGATGGGGATTGAGACGAGAAGAATAAAGCTCATTCGGTTGTCCTTCTTATAGGTTGTGAAACACCTTGGTTGCTTGTGTCTTTCCAGAAACAGCGCGCATCTGTAGCTTGAGCTTGAGCGTGTGTGCCTGCAGCTCGCAACCAGTAGACCTGCAGAAGCAGGAGTGCAGGCAAGGATCAGTGGCTGCGCCCCTTCGGCTGAGCGGGATCAAGCGGAGGAGGAGCGAAGAAAATGCCCGTCAGAGTTCGACGACCGAAGTGGACAAGGCCACGTTCCTTGGCTGAGCGTGAGACATTGACGAAGCGGCGAGGGGCGGAGAATAGATTAGAATTGAGCGTTCGTTTGCCAAGAGGCTACAGTAGCAAGCTTGACCGTTTCGTTTTGACATGAGGTGCGGTTACCGCTTTCGCCACGAATATCAAATTTCGACTCCAAGTGATTCGACATCAGCGATGTGTTGCAAGGAAAATCCGTCAGTGGCTGGCCATACAAGCCTACGGGGGTGCACGTTGCGAACGACGGCAGGCCCGGGATCGGCGGGTGGGAAGGCTTGGCGTGAAACCTGACAAATTGGGCGATGGCATCGTCAACGAACAGGCTTGCCTTCGCGTACAGCAGAAGATGTCACACTGGGCGAGCGTTCTCGGATGGAAGGCCATCTTTGAGAACGTGCTCACTTCGGATGGTGAGGCGAGGTTCGCTGATAGGCCGGACGTTGGTCTGGAATGGCGGGGAAAGGAGCTAGCAACCTCGAGGGGTGGTTTCTGGGTGCACTCCACCGAGTTTCCACACTAGCACTTCGGCGAGATGCGGAGCAAGCCCCAGATCCGCTCGTCCCGTTTCATTGCAGTCGTTCCCCCTCTCCATGAAAGCCCAGAGAGGCGTTCATCCCTGTCTTGCCCGTCCTTACAGCCTACAAGCCCTTAATCTGAAAAGCTCGTCCAACCATGTTGATCGAACAAACGATGATCGAAGCTCCGCCATGCTGATCCCTCGCGTGAGCTGGGTCGTGAAAGTAAGTCCTTTGCTCAGACAAGCTGTCTCAAGTGCCACGATTGGCATCTACAAAATGAACTTTTACGCCATTTGTAGAGCAGGTTCCAGACGCCGGGGTCGTGTAAGAGTCCATTCGTTAGTGCCAAGACTAGCGGTCGTGAGAGTGGTCCCTGGGGTCGGTGAACGTGCAAGCTTGACCGCGCTTGGCTCAGGCCATGGAAGCGCCTGGCCAGGTCACAACTCATGAAAGGATACAGTGGCTTGCTCGTTTACCAGAAAGTTGCCATCTCGTAAGAGTTTTGCAGAATTCGAGGTGCCGTCGGTCAAGTTTGGAGAGAATCATCGAGTATGCCAATGCCAACGATTCGAGTGCACCATCGAGGGTGAATCTGCGGATGGAGGACGTGCTTCCGACCGGCTTTCGAGAAGTGACAGGTCTTGGCAACGTGGCTTTCGACGAACGTGGACCACCCGGACTCGCAACCAGAGTGGCGAAAAACCGACATGGCAGTGGAGTGCAGTCATGCACAGGTCGGATGCGTCGAGCAACGAAAGCGCTAGTCGACACTCCAGTCCTTGCTGAACAGCGGACCTGGGTCTTGTCCAGCCAACCAATTTCAAATATCACTCACAACACTCAATGAGAAGGATGAAGAGTCGAGCTAACGTTATGGGAAACGTCTTGTGGCGGGAAGGTGTCAAAAGCTGGAGCAGGCAAGAGCAAGCATGGGTCGTCTGTCCACGTTGGCCTCTTGGCAAAGGAGCAACTTCTTGGCGCTCGCAGTTCGAGTCGCATGGTGATGCTCGACACGAGCGAGACATGAAAACTTGTCGTTTTACCAAGACTTTCGACTTTCTTGGCATGCTGAAAATTATGCGCTCGCGTCGTTCTGCTGTTTTTGACAGCCAAACGCCTGCAGAGCCAACTTTCTCCTCTCGTCCGAGACTATCGCGTAGCAGCCTTCGCATTCGCCCATCTTGGGGTCCCACTTTGCTTAACGGGTAGCGCCAATGAGCTGACCATAAGCTTGTTTGTGTCGGTGTCTAGTGCTAGTCGATGGCGGAGGGCCTAGCCACTGTTTGTACACGAGACACAGCCTGAACTCCTGCTTCTACAGAGCAAGTCGCGGCGAGCTGCAAGCACACGCGCTCAAGCTTTGGACAAAGTGCTTTACTACACGAGCAGTGAATCCTGCGCAAGTAACAGACAGAATCACTAAGCATGTGCAAAATACTTCGGCGCGCCCTCCTTTGAGATGCGTACTCGACTCGGTCATGCAACACGCCTTGCAAACGTTGGTATCGCCCAGCGAGATCTGGCCCCCCGCAATGAGAACGCACTCCAAGAGACACAAAGCATACTGTTCCATTAACACCTTCACTCTAGCTCGACATCCTTTTACGAGAGGGGGAGAAGGACTGCGTGTCAAAGTCAGTGATCACGCTGAGGAATATAAGTCACCAGCCCCTGTTGCCGCGCTCTTATAGCACTCCTTCCCGCCCCTAGTCTCCGTTGTACGCCTCTGCACTGCCCCTGAGCGAGAATGTATGTCACGTCTCCCACCACAATCCGTTACAGGCTGACATCCCTGTGTGCGCAAAGATTTGCAGTCGCGAGAGTGGGGACGACTTTGAAGTGGGCGCCCAACGACGCCCACTGACTCACTCGGTCGTCGCCTTTCTTTCCTCTCCGAGTCTCCTTTCTTCTCTCCATTGTCTGGATCACTGTGACGGTCACCGCCACGCCATCTCCTCATGCCGATGCCTTCCAACAGCAGCGCTCGTCAGTCGCGCAAACGCGAAGGCGCTCACCAAAGTGGTAGCCGACCTGAGTCGCGTACTAAGTAAGTACAGCGACCGTGAGCGCCATGCTAACCGCACAGCGGCAGCACAGCCACGGACACGGCCTGGTGCGACAGCGAATCGACACACTGCTCGAGCGCCGAGGTTGAAGCGACCAGAAGCGGCACGAGCCGAGGACTCACAGCACATCCGACACCTCTTCACGACGGCGAGTCTAGAACGGCGTCGACATCTGCTGCAGCCAGAAGGGCGCTTTGGGACGCGAGCGGCTACAACAGCGCGAGCCGAGTCAACCAACGCCATCACTGCGACGCCGGACCCACCGCCAGCACTGCCACAGGCACGACGGGCTGGGACGCCGAATCGACCCCCAGCCCGACCGCCTAGACCAACGCGAGTCACAGCGGCAGACGTTTCTCGCGACCTCAACGCTAGAGAAGCAGAGCGAGCATCAGCAACGCCCGCAACGCCCGCCTTCGCGGCGCCGAGGGCAATGGCACGACCTGATGCAACATCAGAGGCAAATCTCCGTGCGGCCATGGCCGCGGCTCGACAGAGGAGACTGGCTGCTGGCAGCGACGACGATGACTCGGAGTCGGACGAAGAGGCAAGACGAGCGGCGCGGGCTGCCTTCCTCGACTCGCTGCAGCGATCCGTAGGTATGTAACCTTCCAACGCATGCGCTTTAGTGGGGTGCGCCAGCCCACTCGCCCTGACCAGGGCGTTAAACCGGTCGTTATGCTCGCCTAGCCTGAGAGGTGTTAGTTACTCAGGCAGCTATGCGTAGGGGGCTGGAGAAAGAGGGTGGATGGGAGCACGGGGTAGCTGGCTGGACCGGCTGACGAGCAGGAATTCTCTGCACCCCAGCTCGCCGTCGCCCTGCTCAACAGCACAGGGGGCGCAGCGCGCTTGCCCTGTATAGAATAGGGACATCGCTCGCCTCCTAGTCACCTCGGATGGAGCTCGAGCTCCTGGAGCGGAAGATGTTGCTCCAGCCATCCGAGGTCGTACAAAAACAACATCACAATCGAAGGTGTCTAGTGCTACAAATTCGTGCCACACTCCTTCAACGGCGCACTTTGAAATTCAGGTTTAGGATCTGGGCGAGGCCTCGTCTCGGCTGTTGACAGCATCCGTCCACAACATCGTCCCACGTGCTGAACTGTTACCACACTGAGATCAGAGCTTGCGGCCATTCGACGAGCCGAACCAAGCTTGCCCTTTGTCGAGTTGCCGTCCCATCGCCGACAAGCGAGAGAAGCGAGGGAGACTAGTGGATGGGAAGGGCTAGACTCTTCGTCTGGGTAAGGAGGAGAAATCGAAAGGAATTCTTTGGGCATTGACTGGTGGCGAACGTACGGAAGAAAGGCGAGCTGGATCTCACCCGCCAAAGAAAAAAAGTCGCCACGAAAAAGGAGGTCGAGAGCAAAAAGAAAGAACTGCAGCACCTAGGATTCCCGCGTGGTCCCCCACCGCAGTACTGACTAGGCGATACCTTGCTTAACTTCGCAGATCGGACGGGATGCGGTGCTTTCAAGGCTCTATGGCCGCAGATGGTTGTAAAGAAGCTGTAACACATTATGATCCCCCGTGTATCACAGACAGGACTGCACGGCTTCAATTGAATACTTGACCGCGCACGAACTGGCGGCACACAGATGCTTTCGCGAAGGTATGCTGGTGTTATTGCAACCAATGGGTATAGACGACTGTAGCCGCAGATGAAACAGGGACAACGTGGACGGGCGGATGCTACAAAGGCATGGTTCGCAGGCGCTTGACGAGCTTGGCCTGTTCGTTGGCCGCTGTTGCTTGCTCCAGAATCGACTGTTTGGCGTACAGTTGGGCAACAGAGGACATCAAGGGTCAGCATTGGATCTCTCTTGATTTCTAGCGGCAATACAGCACAAATACTCACCACCTGCAGGCTGGTAATGTCGACGACAGAGTGTTTGAGCGTGTTTGCAACCTCGGCTTTCCTCTTCAGGTCGATGCTGATGGGCTTGCTCTGTTCTCGTAGCTGGACGGCGTGCTCCTTCTCGGCGGCTCGACGACGCTCCTCCTTCTTGGCCTCCAGCGCTCGAATCACGGCCGCTCGCTTCTCCATCGCCTCGGCTCTCCGCGCTGGTAGTGTCTTGCGGTAGCCGATCACCTCCGTGGTCAACGTGTTTGCCTGGTCGTTGAGCACCTGGAGCCGCCTTGAGAGCTCCTCATCGAATGGCTCCACCCCTGCTCCTGCGACGTGCAGTCATAAATGGTACAAGTTGGTCAGCCACGTTCAAAGCGGAAACGGTCCTCGTATATGCTCGCACTCACCTTTACTGTGCCGCGCGTATTCGCTGGGAGACATGCCGTTGTACAACAGGTTGCGTTCGATTTTGGCTTTCGTTGCCCCTGTCAACTGTCGAGGGCGAAAGCAGAACGAGGGTCGATTGTGTCAGATAATGACCAGCTGCATCGGTTCAGGGAACGAGACTCACCCTCTGGATCATCTTGTCCACCACGGCTTTGAGCGCCTTGTCGCGCTCAAACTCACTCCCAAACTCCATCTGGGCGACTTTGTGAGCATGCTGATCGATGACGCCAAGCACATGATCCAGATCCGCTGGACGGTCCAGATTCAAGCGCGGAAAGTGGCCTGACATTGTGACGATAAGAGGCGCTGCGCCCTGTGACTGTGACGAGAGGACGCGTGCGTGTGTGTGCTTGGCTCGCGGATGTTCCGAAATGCAAATGTGCCGGTATAGAAAGCTGGGAAGGCGTACTTTGATCTAGCAAGACAGGAGAATGTCGAGGCGTGGGAATTCCGATGGCTGTGCTGATCGTGATGCGTGATAGAATGAGTGAGAGTGTGAGAGTGTGAGAATGTGATGGATAGATGGTGGTCACAGTGCAAGGTCGAAATCAACACATCAACTCGTCGCGCTCGTGGTTGTCGGAAATGCCGCCGGCGCAGTGTTGCGAGAAGGAAAAAAAAAAAAAACACGCCTCTGGCTCTCTCACGCGTCTCGGGCAGCTCGTGGGTCTTCCTCCACACACAGCAAAGGCAACCCACACACAACCTCGAATGAGCTTGGGCCTTGGGCTTTGGTGAATAAGCTCAAGATTTTTTGGACCGGCCTTTCCGCTTTCGACTTGTTCCCGCACTTTCGCATCCGCATTGCTCACATCCGACCACATCGACACTGCCTTCCTTTCGTCTTCACCACCATCCCATCGAGGGTGTCCCGGATGTTCGACAGCGACAGCAACATCAGCGACAAAACTCTGCGAGCATGACCGACGACGACAAGGCGGCCGTTGCGACTCCCAAACAGCGCCGGCCTTTCACGCAGCTCGCTTCAAAACTGATCCAGCTCGTCGACGATCGCTTCGATGAAGACCAGTACGATCAGGCTGTAGAGCTTCTTGAACAGCTCGCAGCTGAAGGCACCAGACCGCCAACAAGCTTGCTTCAGAAGCTCGTAGCGCTCAGCCTCTGCTCGCTCGCGCCTGGTCAGGTTGCCTCGACCTCACGATGGACCCTCGACCATCAGCTGCATGACATCGCATCTCGACTCCTGACGCAACACAAGGGTGGCAGCAAGAGCGACCGCAATGTGATGAAGGCCGCCTCCACCGCCTCTGACCGACCCTCTCCCTCCGCCGTACTCAAGGCCTCTTCACTGCTCGTCCAGTATTCGCAGTCCAGCGTCGACTTTTCTGCAGACGACGCTGCAGCGCAATCTGAAGCCGTGCGCAAGGACGCACTGCTGGCTCGTCAGATCCTCGAGTCGCTGCCATCGCAGAGGAGACCGCTTGAATCTTCCAGAACTCCTTCCCCCAAATCACCACGTCGGGGCGGGGACAGCGATCACGACGGGTCCTGCGATGTCAGCTCGATCGAGCAGTGGGTCAGAGACGACCTTCGAAGTGCAGAGGATGTGTGGGACTTGCTTTGCAATCGACGGCTCAGCAGTGGCAAGGACACTGCGAGTGCATCCCTCAAACAAGTGAGGGAGTTCTGGATGAACAACTCGGAACGGAAACGATACCAAAAGCAGCTCCAATCGTGCACTGCGGGACACCAGCGTCTCGAGGACAAGCTCAAAGATATCAGGTGGAAGAAGCTCAAGGCCGATCCGAGCAGCGACTCGTCCGATTCAAGCAGCGACGAGGCTTCGGACGACGATGACGTCGCACCAAGACTTTCCATCGCTCGCAAGCGCTCCGCCAAGTCGAACGGCAAACGCAAAAAAGCTTCTCCCGCAAAGCCAGCCAAACGTGCTCGACCCACGGCTCCACCGCGTGATGACAACGAGGGACAGCAATCCAGCATCATAATGACCGAGGGGGCCTGGCGCACGTTTTCCGTTCTTCTTCGACTGTGGGACCGAGCATCGCCACAAGGTATCACC
Organism: Sporisorium sorghi; assembly: GCA_023212695.1. Taxonomy (NCBI): domain Eukaryota; kingdom Fungi; phylum Basidiomycota; class Ustilaginomycetes; order Ustilaginales; family Ustilaginaceae; genus Sporisorium; species Sporisorium sorghi. Next base: position 6,677 of record JALCCG010000239.1, on the reverse strand, counting down.
GTAAGCGCGGAAGCTGGCTCAATGTCCGAAGAAGAAGAGCCTCCTCTGCTGTGGCAATTCGCACGCAGTCATTCTGCCAGGCAGAACGGTCGATCGACCTCGAAGCGTTTCACCGGCAACGACACGACCGACGAGCTCGACAGGGCTTTGGACGTTGCCTTCTCCTTCCCAAACATCCTGCCCGCCTATACACCCTCTTCAAACGACACGCAGGCCACGACGAACCTGTTCGACACGGCCTCTTCGCCCGAGACGCGCGGCGATGCGCGACTCTTGACCTCCGTGCCCGAAGCAGAGCTCATGCATCGACAGGAGGTGGGCAAGCACAAGGAGGATCGGCTGATGGCCACACGTGCCGATGCTGCCGCCTGGCTGCTTTCGTCCATCCATGGCCTGGTCAAGCTCGGCTACATCAGCTCCATCGCCTTTACTGAAGGCATCTCGGAACGACTGGGAGCGCTGCAAACGCAAGAGGTGCTGTTCCTGATGCATCCGCTGCTCCAGCAACAGCCCTGCCTTGTCGCCACTGCGCTTGCTGGCTACTTGAGCGACGCTTTCCGCACGCGTCCTGACAAGAAGCGGTCGCCAGATCCAGTGCACCTCCGCTTCGAGGGTCAAGGGGAGCTCACGATGGATGCGACACTGCCCTATGCCATGCCACAAGAAGAGGCAGCCCTTGTGCTTTTGCGGGACTGTTCGATCCGACGACAGGATAGCGATGCCAAAGCCGTGCTCCAGTTTCTATCGCTCAACAAGCTCGAGCTCGATGACGCTGCCAACTCGAGTCTGTCGTTGACCTTCCCAAGCAAGGCAGAAATTCGCCAGCAGGCTGTGGTGCACAAGCAGAGCCGTCGGAACGTCAAGATCGAGTTGGAAGCTCGTAATGCGGGCAAAGTGAAGCTCAAGATTGGAGATGCAGAGGATGCAGCCGCGGTGGCGGACGAGATGAAGAAGGACGGCTTGGTGGCGTTTGCGTTTGTCCGAGCCGTGCAGATGGAAGCGCGGGACCGCACCAACCAAATGAAGTTTCTCATTGCCCGAGCGTTGGTCACCATGCACACGGGTGTCAAAGCCCCACAAACGAAGCCAGAACCCACCGAAGCCACCCTCATCTCGTCCCAGAAACAAGAACCGGATCAGAAGGACAGCAAAGCCATCGAGGCGGACGCAGCCTTGCAGCGTCGAAACGTACAGTTGTATCTGACACGACTGTTGAAGGCGCTCGAGCACGATGCCATCGACTCTCGAAGCTGCCTTTCAGCGATGAAGACGCATGTCAACAAGGATCACCGTCGGCGCAAGGGCGCGTCTGACCTTCTTGCGAGCAACAGCAACAGGGATGCGCCTGCGTTGCCATCGCTCGAAACACTGGTGGAGCGGTGCCAAAAGTACCTCGACGCTGCGCAGGACTTGTCCCGCGCCACGCGTCTGCTGATCGATGTGACCAAGGTGGTCTAGGCTTGCCAAGTTTTGTACGGTTGGGTTTCCTGAATCGATGGTTGCAGACGAGTCTAACGGGAGCAGCGTGTGCGATGCGTAAGCCAGCGGGCCAGAGGTGACGGCAGGCTGCCGCAGCGAGTGCGCCTTGTCCGAATTTGCCCCATCCAGTCACGCATACTGCTTTCAGAGCAGCTCGATAGATCGGATGCAAATGCAGGAACTGCGCTCACGAATCCAAGAACAAATGAATGCAATGCGATTGAAAAGCTAGTGATACAACAGACGCCAAGACGGCCCATGACCAGAGCTCACGATAGCAACCCTCGGTCGCCTACCGCCTTATCAAACACCGAAACATCAACCGCTCCTCCCCAACCTGCGCTCGACACCACCCACCAACTTCGCCCACGCCCTCAGCCCCTGGTACCGCGCCGCTGGGGCCAGATCGCCGAAAGTCTGCCACCACAGCTGCCTATTATACGCCCTGTGCCGTGCGGCATTGGCCTTGAGCCAAGCCGAGTAGAACGTGGCCAACTTGTCCGAGTCCAGATCGAGCTCGCTCTCGTGCGCCTTCTCCGTTGAGCCCGCCTTGAGCGTGGCGACGGCCTTGCTGGAGGCCGTTCTGGATCTGAACTCCTCGAGGGCTTGGATGAAGCGCGCGTTGTTGTCCTGCCAGAAGCGCTGGTTGAAGCTATCGGCGCGGGCCATGCGGAGTTTGTGTGCGAGCTCGGCCTCTTCGAGCCGCGCCAACAGGCGCTCGAAGTAGAGCGAGGGCGAGCCACCACTTCGATGGCGAGGGCTGCGCGACCAGCCGCTCGAGTCGCCCGAGGTGGTGAATTCGTGCAGCGAGTACGGATGCGACATACTCAGCGCCCCCGACGACGATGAAGATGGAGAGGGCGTGTTGGAAGAAGCGGAGGAGGAGGCTTCTTCGAATGCGGACCCGTAGCGAACAGGTCGCAGGTTGCTGATCGGGTCCGGAGGCCCTACCATGTCGGCTCCGGGTCGCGCTGCGAAGCGAGCAGATCGTCGTGAAGTCTTTGGGGACGAAGACGATGGTGCCGAAGAAGATGAGGATGAAGATGAGCTAGCAAAGCTTCGTCGCACTTCCAAAGCTGCGGCTGCCTTGACCATGGTCGAAGTGCTTGCCACGCCTGCCGGTGATGCGGCCGACCTGGATGCAGCAGCTAGGTTAGGAGCGAGCATGGCTGGCAAGTGGGATGAAGGTCGGCTAGATGAAAGCGGAAAGGATGATGATAGCTGCGTGTGAATGCGCTCGTTGAAGTTGTTGACGGAGGAGGACGATGATGGTGTATGCTCAACAGGGTCCAGCGATGGCTGCTTGACGAGACCCTTTCTCTCTTTGCTTCATTTTTCGTTTGGCTGACGAAAAATCTCTCTTTTGCAGCAAAAAAAGAAGTCGCCGACTGACGGCTGTCTGCCGCAACCACACGCACGCGACTGAGGCTCGCAGCTCAGTTCGAAAACGGAAGCGCGTCTTGGTTGTTGTGTTTGTGGCACAAGCACTGTGTGAGTGTCACTCTGGAATTCGTCTCGGCACGCAGAGTGCGGGGTTGCGAGCGAGAGAGAGGCATGCAACGTCGAAATGAATTTTCTAAATTTGTTAGGCCGAGAGATGGACAATGTCAAGGAGACGCGCGTTCGGAGCCGAGATCGAAGTCGCTGACTTTTGCTTCTCTGCGCGGAGACAATTCCACTTCTTCTCGACTGCGCATCCTCCTTCCTCACCATCACCATCAACGACAACGAACCTTTGCTTGCATCCGCATTCAAACATCAAAGAGGGTCGTGTGCGTCGTTGCTCGTTCCGCATCCATCTCTAAGCAGTCCGTTGTAGGCCCTCTCCCACTGCATCCGCATGCCCACACCCAAAACGTGATCTTTGCATCTCTGATCCAACCTCGCTTGGTCGAACTGTGTGGTCTGCACTGCGCGTCTGCCTTTCCTGTCTGCTTTTGTGCTATTGCGCTTCGTAAAGACGTGAACTTGTGCGCGCCTGCCAAGTAAAACGTGATCGATCGAACGAGGCGAGTCCTGCATAGGAGCTATCGACACAACAACCACAAACATCACTCAGAACCGCTGAGCTACACAGGCAGACGTAGCATATATCAACAATGGCGGGTCCAGCACGAGGCTCCCGCGTCGTCTTTGGTAAGTCTTGTCACCCTGCATTGTTTTGTCGTTGCAAACTGATCTCTGACAATGATATTCTTCTTATGTGTCAAACTGCCACAGTCGGCAACATCCCATATGACATGTCCGAGGAGCAACTCACCGATGTCTTCCGAGAGGTGGGCAAGGTCGTCGGGTTCCGTCTTGTCAACGATCGAGACACGGGCAAGTTCAAGGGCTACGGCTTCTGCGAATTCGAAGATCCCGAAACGGCTGCTTCGGCGGTACGAAACTTGAACGAAGTCGAGGTTGGCGGTCGACCTCTGCGCATCTCGTTTGCCGACATTGATCCGCTTATGGAAGGACGTTCGACGTCACACGGCCAATTCGATCAGGATGATCTTCGCAGGAGGGCGGCAGCCGTGGGGCGAGCGGGCAGACCGGGCACGTTTGGTCATGGTGGAACAACGAGAGGTGGGGGAGCTGTCGGTGGAGGATGGCAGCAGCGCCCACCCACAGACAACGGCTTCGGGCAGAGACCCTACGGCGGTGCACCCGGTGGGCCGCCCTACGGTGGACCTGGAGGAGCGCCTGCTGCTGGCGGCTACGGCGGGCCAGCACCCGGAGGCGGCCCGTACACGCTCCCACCCAACCTGCCTGCTGGCGTGCCTCTCCCCGCTGGTGTCGGCTCGACGGATGCCATCACACAGACGCTGGCGACGCTGCCTCCAAACCAGCTGCTCGACATCATGAGCCAGATGAAGTCGCTTGTAGCTACATCGCCCGATCAAGCGCGTGCATTGCTGTCGGGGCATCCGCAGCTGGCATATGCGCTGTTCCAGGCGATGCTCATGATGAACGTCGTCGACCCGGACATCCTGCAGCGCATCCTTGCAGCCTCGGGGGCCGTGCCCGGTGCCGCTGCCGCTCCAGCTCCCGCCAGCGTGCCACCGCACATGCAACAGCAGCCGAGCAACAACGGCGGCTCTGCAACTCCTCAACACTACGGAAACGCTGCACCAGGCGCACGGTACCCCCCGCAAGCACGTCCACCTCCGGCTCCGTACGCGCAGCCCGGTTATGGCGCACAAGGAGGCGCACCGCCCAACGACCCCGCAGCGGCACTGGCGGGGCAGAACCTGCCCGAAGAGCAAAAGGCGCTGCTCATGCAGGTGCTCCAACTCACGCCGGAACAGATCAACGCCTTGCCCCCCGACCAGAAGGCTAGCATCATGCAGCTCAAGGTGCAGTTTGGACAGGCTTGATTGCGTTTCCAGTCTCGATCAGCGCGCCCAAAGGGGTTACAGCCAGGTTTGCTCGTTCTTCTCATGTACAAAAACATAGGGTGCCAAGGGTGCCGATCAATGCGAACATTTGCAAAGGCATGAGGAAAGATAAGATCGTGAGCGAGGTGCGGGTGCGGAAGTGTTTCTCCGAGAAAAAGACGCACTGCAGTTCTGAGACAGTATTGGCATGTGATTTTCTCGTCGTTCGTCTGACAGGTGTCCAAGAGCTGCTGGTGAAGGCCTTTCCCCACACGCCAATGGAGAGCGACGATGACGTTGTCGGCCGTCGTTGGTGCTTGTCTGGCAGAAAAAGGTTCATGTTGATGCTGCCCGCTGTTGGCTTATCTCAAGAGTGAAGAGTGTTTCGGCTTCCAGGATCGAGTCGTCCGAATGTTGTTCGCACGCTGACATTCTTGATCCGTCGGACGGTGCTGCCTGAGCGTGCCAATGCTCGCTCGATCCGAAATAGCACTTCCGATGTGTCGGCTAGCGTCCTTGTGCGGATCGGATCATCCGCGCTTCTGCTTCCGTTGCTCCGGTTTTTCTCACACGCCATTGCCATCTTACTGCGATATCACTCATCACTCACATCGCAATCTTGGCGCTGAAGCTATCACATTTGTTGACGTGAGAAAGCAAGCGTGGCGTCGAGATGATCAGTCGAATTTCCGTCTCGAGGTCGTTTGAGCTACAGCAGGCCAGTCGAAAATCGTCAGCGTCGAGCAGAATTCTCCGGATTCGATAAACGGGTCGTTTTGCCGAGTCGCCACGAACCGCCTTTGGTCGCGGTGAAAATCATCATCGGCCTCGGCTTTGGTCTCATTTTGCGTGCGTGGCGTAACTTGCACTGCTCGCAAGACCCTTTGCAGCTGTCTCTTTGCTATTGGCGCTAAGATGACGTGGATCGCCAGGGCCTCGAGATGAACAAAGGGTCCCTTTGCGTCAAGATCGATGTGGAGAAAAAAGCCGGCATCGTCGGAGGTCGAAAGCGTCAAAAGCGCAGAATAATACACTGCAGCCGTGATGCAGGTGTCTGAAACATGGGAATCTGCAGTCCGCCCCAGCCGCACACCTACGATCCTCACAGAATCAGCATCATCGCCGGCTAACGCTACCAAACAACCAACGAACGAACGCGCTTGTGGTAAAGCGACACCAACACCCTCCTCCATCGGTTCGTCCGTCAGCAACGGAACATCTCTCTCGGTTTGTTGCGGGAGTATGGCGGGGACGGGGTGGCAGTCGACCTGGCACGTTGGTCGGAGTGAGGTCCGAAGAAAAGTCAGCTCTGCCGCCACAGCTCCATGCAAAGCGAGTAAGCAAAGCAAGCCCCACCACGACACATCGTGCGGACCCACACCTGCAATGTTGCGGTGCGTCCCGCTGCATCGGGATGAGACGCCACTCAACTCATCCGGCAGTGCCACCAATCCGTTGCCATCCGATGATCGCAAGCCTCGCCACGCCACGACGTGTGGAAGAAGCAAGCTGACACCATCGCGCACTTTGCACATATTCATTCACAAGGTTGCCATACGCAACGGTCGGTCGCCTTTCGGAGCTTGCTTGCTTGCTTTCTTTGCTTTGCTTTTGCCCTAAAAAAAAGCAACTTGCAGAGTACACCATGTGATTCACCATCGGATGCATCGCTTGATCCTCCTGCCAAAAATCTTATTGTTCAAATGATTTTATCGAAAAAAAAAAAAAAAAAAAAAAAAAAAAAAAAAAGAAAAAAAAAAAAGCTGATGACCATCAACCCCCACCCCCCCTCCCTCCCTCCCTCTCCCCCCCTCCTTTGCTCTCCCCCTCTCCCCC
>JALCCG010000238.1:0-33168 GCA_023212695.1 Sporisorium sorghi | reverse complement strand
GGTGGTGCGGATGGGCACGGGCGCGATGATCGGGGTGGGAGTGCGGGTGACGCCGGTAGCGGCAGAGGCGACGGCCAGGGGCACGATCGCAGCACGGACGGCCGCCCCGGACCCAACACCCGCCACGATCCCACCCGCAGACCACCCCCGAACCACTCCGATACGTTCAAACACCACCAGCACCAGCTGCAGCCACCCTCAGACCCTCTGCCGTTCACCTACAACGCCTCGACCCCCTCCGCCTCCTCCGCCGCCCCAACAGCTGCCACGGACAGCACCGCCTCGTCAACCGTCAACACGGCCAGCACCACCCCCACCAGCGAGTGCCCCGCAGGCGCGTTCTACGATAAGATCCTCGTTCGCCCCACTGCCACCACGACGAGCAGCGGAGGCGGTACTGTCGGTCAGACCGCGACCTTGTTGCAACCGCAGACGCAGCAGCAGCAGGATAAACAGCACACGTTTGCAGCGGATCGCCCGGCCTCGCCCGCTCTCGCGTCTCACGCTCAGAGGGACCGATCGTCGACAGGCGTTGCACAACGTGCGTAGACTCTGCGCCTCACTCTCGGATGCAATCTTTTGGACATCGGATTGGAACAGCTTTGGAAATTTCATCTTGCTTTGTTTTTGCATCGCACCCCTCTCTCCATCATCCCGTTTCGTGCTGTGCTTGATCGTGACGCGTGCTCCCATGTGCCTGTGATCTCCTTCCTGTCTCACCTGACCCCCGCCGATGCTACTCTTCAGATCCTTCGAATCGCAGCCTCAGCGCCTTTCAGTTGCCCGCAGCCGGCGCATCCATAACAAGCGCCGACGAATGCCACCCCGCAAAGGCAAGATCAAACGCAAACAGAGCCGTGCCGCTGCTCTCCTCCTGGTCCGCTGGCTCCGGGTGGATATGAATAAGTGTCGGTGTAGCGACGTCTCTCTGGCTCGGCAGTCCAGTTCCTGTCGAACGCGGTGCGGCGGCAGCACGTCCGACTCTCCCCCTTCCAGCGAACCCGATTCTCGGCTGGAACGCTCCTCGTTGCGGTGCGCGGAACACCCTCGGAAGCGGGATGAGGTTGCCGAACCATCCACGGTCGCCTTCGTCGCCTTCGCCCTGCTCTCCCACCTCTTGCGTCTCTTGATCTTCAGCTCCAGCTGTCTCGGCAGTGCGCAGCCACGGCGCCGGCCAGTTGCCCAACGCACCTCGGCTCCACGCTCCCCACGTCAGGATCTCGCCCTTCTGCGTCAACGCTCCATAGTGATAATCGCCCATGGTCACCTTGATGACGCCGCGAGCCTGCAGCTCTGGAATCAGCCGAGGCTCGGCCGACGTCGACGAGCCCAGCAAAACTAGCGTCTGCGTCTCCTCCTGCTGATCCTGCGCCTCGTCTTGCTGTTCGGACGCGACCACCGTGTGAAAAGTTACGAATTGTCGAAAGTGCGCCGAAATGTGGGAAATCTTGCCCACGGTTCCTCTTGCGCCTTGCTTGTTCTCGAGCCAAGCCGTATCGAAGCCAGGCAGAGACTGCGGATCTTCAAATGCAGAGAGTCGCTCCCACTGTGCTCTCGTCTGGACAAAGCGCTTCATCAGCGCCTCTTGGATCTTGGCGCTGATATCGCGTTGGTCCGCGCCATCCATGCTCTCCTGAAGGCGACGAATAACAAGATGATCCTCGCTTGTTGGCATAGGCAGATGCAGGTCGATCCTGTACAGCGCTCCAGCTTGCGTGAGTGCGATGATAAAGTCTTCTCCGGCTGCAATCTGAACAATCTTGTCGGCGCCGTCATCGTGTTCTTGTTCATTTTGTTGCTGCCTCGGGGCAAGAGGCGGCAGTTGAAGGGGAGCGACACGGATCGGCAGCCTTTTCAAGTGACTGTAGCCAGGTGGATCGGCGTGCATCATTTCCTCGCGTGGATATCCCCGATAATAGGTTCGCTTGAAAGCGTCGGCGCTCCATTCGGAATACCAGAGCCAGACCTCGCCTGTGTGAGTGAGAACAGCTGTGAAGGACCATCCGGCCTCGAGTTGTTTGATGTTGCTTGTGCTCGGTGTAGCAGGCGCGCTACTGCTCGCGGCGCCTTCTTGTGTAGAAGCACCAGTGATGCTGGGTGGCAAGCCTTCGAGCTCCCAGATCGTGCCCCAGGCTCTCCATTCTAGGATACGGTTGTCGTGTGTGAGTGCTACAGCATGACATCTGCCACCCGAAAGCGACTGAATGGGGGGAAGGTCGTGCATGAGTTGCGGAGTACGCAGCTGCTTTCCCGGATGGCGCATTGGCGCACCGTGGTCCGCCCACCTATCGCCGTCCATGGTGCCCCAGAACCACACTCTGCCTGTCGATGTGCGTGCATGAAAGGACCATCCCCCAGCTACGATCTCGACGACTGCACCCAGAGGCGTTTCGTCGTCTTGTTCTGTTCCGAGACGTCTCGCCTGGGAGTTGGAAGAGTGCGAAGAACCGATGTTTCTCAGCTTGATCGGGTATGGGATGCCTGCATCAGGATGTGGGCCTGGCCCTCTGCGATCCGTAATCTCGTCGAGATCGATGCCAAGTCGGCCGTTGTCTGTGCTGCCCCAGACGTAGACTTGAGGACGGCTGAGTCCTCTGTACAGGTTAGACCAGCCGCCCATCCGGGCAGTGGCGTGTGCAGGAAAAGTAAAGTCGGCCAGCACTTTGCGTTTCCAGAGCAGCTCGTCGTCGACCAAGGCTTTAGCCTGTTTCGAGACGGATCGCAGGGCAGCCAAATCGCGACTCGAGAGAAGAGGCAGAAGATTGTCCACCACCACCGGCAGTGGCAGCTCCAAAGGGTTTCTGGCTGTCATCTTGAGGGTCGCTGAATGGCGGAGGGATAGATTGACGTCCGCAGACCTGGGTGGGCTGTGATAGCGATGACGGAAGTGATGCCAAGCCGTGTATTCAGGGTGATTCGTCTGCGTTTGATGTGTCTTGCTTGGATCGAGTGGTTGAGATGAGCAGGAACAGAGGGAAAGAAGGCAGCAGGGAGAACCGATTGACTTTATAGACATCTCAGAGCGAGCGTGGCTGAGTCGAAATGCGCAGCTCAGCCCCCACATTTTGTTCAAGTCGCAGTCTGCAGTCACAGCCGAAAAATGTGCGGAATCAAGGGTCCTGCGCCGGACCCTGTGACCGCAACTTTCTGTGGCTTTGGCTCAAGCACCGCGCACGAGTCTCGCTGCCATACGCACATAGCCAACACTTCAATGGTATCAATCACTTTCAGATTAGACACGAAACCCTAGAGACGGTAACAACCAAGCAAAAAGACCTGCAAAACGAAAACGATGAGAACGACCCATAACCCCCAATACTTTTCCGTCAATGAAGCGCTTCTTAGTACGAGCTGTTGCCGCGCACCACGCGAATGTCGAGCCACATCTCGCCAATCGTCTTGTTGATCTTGGACACGGTCTTGCGATCGCGGCCCCACTCGGACATGTAGATGCTGCTCTGCATCTGCGACGCCTCCGAGATCGACTGTCCGCTGCCCCAGCCCGTGCGCATCGACGCTGCGCTTGGCATGCCCGAGCCGTACACTGACGGCGTTGCTCGGCCAGGTGGTGGCGACATTTGCTGCTGCTGTTGCTGCGGGTAGGCACGTGGATACGGTGCCAACGGTGCTCGCGATGCTTGCTCCACTTGCGGCGACAGCATCTCTTGCGCTTCGGCCGTGTCGGCTGAAACGACAGTTTCGTCCGTCGTCGAGATCGCCATGCCCACATTCTGTGCATTGGCGTTGCTGCTGCCGCTCAAGGGCGAAGCGTTGCGACTGCCCGCATTGCGCGTCATCGCTCTCGAGGCAGGTCCTTGAGCGTCCATGACGGGCGAGCGCGTTCCAAACAGCGACGGAGACATGACATTGGGAGGCGTCGTAGGCGGACTGCTGCCATCGCCGGACAACGACGTGAACTGCGTCTGCGTATGCATTGAAGCCGTTGTGCTCATCCCATCCGAGAAGCCGCGACTGCGTCCACCGATGCCCAAGCTGCGCATCGCCTTTTCGACGCCTTCACTGCTTCCGTATCGGTTGGCTGGAAGCAGATCCACTTTGAGCGCGTACTTGACCTCGAGTCCATGGCATCGGAAGCTGGGTGGCGTGGTGCCCGCCACTTTGAGCGTGCCCACTAACACGCGCACGCCCGCCGCCTTGGCTGCAGCGGCTGCCTCGTTGATCTGCGTCATCTCTTCTTGCGATCGACTCGAGCCAGGTCGAGAGCCCGCCTGGCTGCCCGACCCGTTCGAGCTGAGCAGCAGCGCGTGCACGTCCACCTCTTCCAGATCCGCCACGGACAGCAGCTTTCGGCGGTGCTCGGGTCCGTCATTGATGTTGTCGTTGCTGCTGAACGTCGTCTGAATCAGCGAGACGCACACCAAGCTCACCAGATCCGGCAGCGCCCCCGCCGACACGTACGTTCGGTCCGTCATGGCATCCGTCATGCCCGTCTCGGAGCTGCCAGAGCTCGGCGCCGTGTTAGGGCGTCGGCCACCAAAGATGCTCGAACCGCCCTTGCGCGACGCGGATCCGGGCAGCCGCGCCAGGCTCGCCGAAGGCTTCATGAACCTCGACATGATGCTGCGTGTCGTCTTGATCGATTCCGCATCGGCTTCGCGCTGGAACTGCTGCTGCTGCTGCTGCTGCTGCTGCTGCTGCTGTTGTTGCTGGAGTGGCTGTGCAGGAGATGCAATGGGCGATCCAGTTGACGGCACCAATGGCGAAGAGACCGTCTCGATCGGATCGTCGACCTGGGTAATGGCAGGAGAGCCCGGTGCGGTCGACGTCTCGCTCGGCGCTCGTGTGCGCACCTGCGAGAGCAGCGATGGATCCGTTGGGCGCAACACCACCATGACGGGCAGCACCGAGGGCGCCTGAAGCACGGGCGGATTGGGCAGATGCAGCTCCACATCGACCGTCTTTCTGGAAGCCTTGAGCAACGACCCGGACCACTTGGCCTGCGAGCGGTGCACGGTCCACTGGTCACCCAACGTCGTGGTGCGGTCGAGAAACACGTCGGGGCTGATGGTGGACGGCAGTGTGGGCGGGTGCGGTGGTATCGACGTGGGTTCGCCCAAAAAGATGAAGGGCAGAGTGAGCGAGTCTCCTTCGGCAACAGGCTCCTTGGTCGACTTGCTCGAAAACTTTTTCGACTTTTCGTTGTTGGCTCGGATCAGAGTCCAGGTGACTTGGTAGTAGCATCCGATGCGGTAGACCTTGCTGAAACCCTTTTCGATGAGCTCCTTGGCCATGGGACCGCGCGCTTTTCCCTTGGTGGCGAGACGAATGTCGCGCTTCTCCTGAGCTGCGTGTTTCGAGCTGATTTCAAAGCTGGGTGGGAGCGAGACGGGCACGGACTGCATCTCGCCGTCGACGAAGCGCGTCGACATGCCGAGGGGCAACTGCGCCTGGAAAGGGATGGGGAGCACGAGGTCGTCTTTGGAGAGCTGGGGCGGTTCCATCATCTCTTCGTTCTTGGGTGCATAGGCAGCTCGTGGCCTCACGAGATCGTAGTTGGCGACCAGACGGTCCTTTGTCTCGAAGACGGTTTTTTCACCGCCGGCGGTATAAGGGGCCAGCGCGATGCCTTGCCAAACGGCAGCGGGCGATCCGGATGTGGTATGCGCAGAAATGGTCATCATGACGTCGCAGCCGGTGGCGGCAGGCATGCGCACGATGCCGCGCAATGTTGCCGCCCGACCCGAGAGCATGGGGTAGCCACGGTGGTCAAAGGAAGGGGCATACACCTCGACGCTGAAGTTGGGTTTCTGCTCGTTGAGCAGGCGCGCCATGCGGGTGGCATCGTCAATGGCTGGGGAGCCGGCGGCGGGCGTGCTGGGCTCGCGCAAATCTGCTGTGAGGCCGTAGACGCGGCTCTGGATAGGCTCGGCTGGACGAAGCGGTTGCGGCGGCGGCAGTGGTGCACCCGAGTGAGACGGGAAGCGTTGCGGCGAGTTGCGGGCTGCATATGGTTGCTGAAACGCCTCATCCGAGGCCAAGGCTGTGCGAGAAGTGGTGGCGGTGGTGGCGGTTCCGTTGCGCTTGCTGTACGCCGAGGCGTGCGGGTTGTACGTGCGAGGATTCTCGACGTACGAGTGAGAAGGCGAAGGCGCCATGTTGGGAGAATGCGCCTTTGGTCGCGTTTTGGGTGATGTGAAGGGAGCTAATGGAGATGCGATGGCAGAGATGGCGCGAGGATCGAGCGAGACACCGACGGTGGAGGATCTTGGCGAGTCGGAGAGCAGAGGTTGAGCGGGGAAGGGAGAAGAGGTTTGCGCACTCGCCATCTTCTGTCCGTCAGCCGGATGTGAATGTACGCCACTGGAAAGGCTGAGTTGCCTGGTTGACAAGAAGCAGGGTCTGCGTGTCGACAAAGCACGAGGATGCGTGTGCTCGGGATCCGGGGGTACGTTGGGGATCCGGTAGACGCTAAAGCCGAAAAGCCGAGCTGAGTTTGTGGCTGTTCGAGGTGATAAGAGAGAGAGAGAGAGAAGAGTTGACACGAGGCAAGGTTGCTAGAGAGCACGGCAGCGACAAGGGTTAAAGCTAAAGAGGCGACGATGTGTCAGGCGAACGAGCCAGAGCTTAAGCTTGATGTGGCGAGATTCTTTTGCGCAGGTGTCAAGGTTTTGTGTAGGCTGCCAGCGTGATTTTGCAGAAAGGTGCGACACAAGGATGGCAGTTGAGAGCAAAGGCAGGTGCGAGTGCGGTGGCTGCTTGTTGGCCTGGTTGAGAAGTGGTATGTGATTCGCCGACCGGATAAAACAGGCGAAAGGGGCAAGTGCCAGCGAGGGCGATTAAGGTTGAGGGTGGTGCAGGATGGCTTGAGACGACGGAAAGCAGGGTTGTTGGGAATGCGGCGACGACGACGACGATGGCGGCGGCGGCGGCGGCGGCGTGCAAGGTGGATGAAGCGGGGTGGGGCACGAAGCTTGAAGGTTGTGAGAATGCCAAGCCATAAGAAAAAGCTTGTTAGACGACGGGATGAGAGGATGTACTGGGGCGTTTTTGTTTTGTTTTTTGTTTTTTTTTTTTGCGCGCCGCCGAGGACGAGATGAAGCGGGTGGGGACGGTTGCAAGGCACAGCAGGTTGAAATGAAGGTGTGCGGCAAAAAGCGTTGAGCGTTTCGACGGGTGAACAGAGTTTTGGCAACGAGGATCGAGACGTGTGTGCGTGCGTCACAAGAGGTGTAGATGGTTCCTTCCAATGCGCACGGAGAGAAGATGGTGGTGATGCTTGTCCGCAAGAGACAAAGCAAAGAGAAAGAGGTCAAGTGGTGGTAGATGGAGAAGGAGGTCCGGGAGAAGCAAGCAAGCAAGCTCGAGGAGGAGTTGAGCGCGTCGCCCGTTGACTTGCTTGCTACAGTATCCACGCTCTGCGGTGGGTGAAATGCAAGAACGGAAGGAGGATGAAAAGAGAAAGAGAAAGAGAGATGGTGGAGAAGGGAAAAGGCAGGAATAAGGTGCGGAAAGGTAGGAACAGCGCTGCGAGTCAGTCACGCTACGCTGTGCTACGCTGTGCTACGCTGCCCTTGGCCTGTCTCAGAGAGCGAAGCGAGCAAATGCGCATGTTCAAGGGCAGACACAATCAGGTGAATTTCAGAGTCAGCCAACGACACGACACTGACTGGCACTGACAGGCACAGTGGCCAGAGAGACAGAGAGACAGACCAAAGGCGCAAGAACGGGACAGGGCACAGGAACAGAGCCAGAGCCAGAGCCAGAGGCGGGTTCAGATTTTGTTTGAAACGGAGCAGCCGCCACATGCTCAGTCACAATTTGAGAACGGGTTGACCCAAGTCGGGGCCATCCGAAGCTATGGTTGAACCCTTTTGCAGTCCAGCTCGCCGTGGTGGTTTTTTTTTTTTTTTTTTTTTTTTCAACTCTTAGATCACACTCTGCCTTTCCCTCTTTCTCTCTCTATTGTCACATCGACCGTGCAGCTAAATGAAAGAGTCGGACTGCTTTTCTTATCTCTTCTCACGGTGAAGCCAGCCAAGGCGGATTGAAAATGGAGAGAGGGATCAACACTCGAGAGAGAGGGGGGGGGCTCAGCATGAATTTTGCGCAAACACGCGGGAGCATGGTTGGTTGAGAGAGAGAGAGCACGCACCTTGTGCCAGTTGGCATGAAGTCGCGAGTTGCCAGAAGGGCAAGCCCAAGTGGTACAGCCTGTGCAGCCCGCCGCCGCTAACTGCCTTTCTTTCTCCTCTCTTCTTGACGCTCATTTTTTTATGCCGTTGGAACTGGAATCAAAAAACAAAAAAAAAAAAAAAAAGGATGGATTCGAGTCAACATTCGTTTCGGAGTGCGGTCCGATTCCGATCATCACCATCATTGTGTGTAGCTTAGATAGCTGCTACTGTATTACGCTCACACACGATTGGATCCGACGCCCACAGTGGTTTCGAGAGAATGTTCGGAAGCAGAGATGGAACAGAGCACGGGAAGAGAAGAGACGATCCCGTCCACCAAGAATCGCAGTGACAAGTTGTTGCATGAAAAAACCAACAGCTTAAGCGAGGCTGCTCTCTCTCTCTCTCTCACACACACACACACATTTTCGGCTCCCCCTGTTGCCCCCTTTGGCCTCCTTACCCTTTCCTGTTACGTAGCTGCGAGCCGACAATGAGATCCGAACGGCGCTGAGCCTGCTTGCTCCCTTTGACCATGACTTATATTACACTGTAGCTCTGGTTCTGGGTGAAAGTAAGTCGGAACATGAAAGCTGAAGCAAATTTTGGCGCTCAGCCGGACTGGGTTGGGTTGGGCTGCGTGCGAAGGTGTGGTTTGGAGTGACTCCCGATTCGACCGATACTCCGCGCCGTCTTGTCCGTTTTTTTTTTTTTTTTTTGTGTTGTTCCTGACCTCTCCATTGGATCAACCTTTGATCATCATCGACGTCGAGTCTTTGAGCATGTGGTGACAGACTGCTAGGAGCGTCTTGGTTGCAATGCGATTGGCCACAGCAGACCTCCCGACGGCGAAATCGCCGTTCAAGGCACAATTGCGACCGGTGTTGGTCGATAGCAGCATTGCATGACTGCTGCACGAGACAGCATGCTCATCTGCAGGTACACACGATAGACTGTACCAAGAGACCGACGCTTGAAACACTTTGACCGTGCAGGTGTGACTGCATTCGTTCTCCGCGTAGATTCGGGTTGTGTCTCAACATCGACTGCGATCGCTTCGACTGCTTCACAACATTCAAGCCAATGGCAAAGGGATCGCCTTGCGAGGGGCCGTATGGCGCTTTTCGCCAAGCTTTGCACCCCTTCCGCCAGCAGACCCCGCTTCTTGGCTCCTTCCTCGGCAGCTGCCAAATCCAGCCAAGCAAGCGCGGGAACACGCGGGCCAAGGTGTCGCGCCGTCTTGGCGCTCCGAGTCGATCTCAAGTCCGATCGGGATGGCTCAATCGGGGATCGCCGATCCACTCAACCTTCGTCGCCATGTCACCTCGTCCGCCTTTTTCGCTCTGCTGTCACCCTCACTGACAGCTCACCGCATTGGGGACGCTGGCGACAACCGGCGGCTCTTGAAATCTTCACGGACTCCGGGCCTGCTCACAGCGGAACCATTCATGCGCTGCCGAACTCACCCAAGCGCTTAAGCGAGAGCATGGGTAGAGAGATCTCGGCAACGCTGCGCTTCGGCAACACGCTGTCGGCGCCTTCGCTTGCTACGCTCGTGAGCCGAGGAGCGTCGGCTGCCGCTGCTCCCAAAGCGTGGCAGCGTGGCATCGACTCGGATGAGAATGTCCGTCGAGGTGGGGCTTATCGCTCATGCACGCGTCTTCTGAGAAGGTCGCGAGCAGAGAGCGAGGACGACGACAAGACGTGCGCACAGAGTTGTGTTGCTGCTCGACACATGGGCGCTGACTCCCGGATCTCCGGGCTGCTTTCGGAGCTGCGTTGCCGCGCCGCACGAGTCCTTTGCTGTTGGCGCTGTTCCATTGTGACCCGAACGACGTCCGAGTGGCTGTGTCTCTACAATCTTTGAAGCTGGTGATTCGACGTTGCCTCAAGTTGATGGCATGGCTGTTCGCTCATCCCTATACTGTCGCATGAGAGCTCAGCCAATGAGCCAAGCGCGAGCGTACTAGTGGCTCTTCATGCGCGCTGGGACCTCCTCTCTCCTGCCTGTCAAGATGCCAACGAGCGCCTCTTTTCATATACTTCTCGACTCTCCATTGTCTCCACGGACCTCCTGCGTAAAAACGATCGAGCTACAGGGTCTGTTGCAGATCCAGCCCTTTCATGAGCCTCCCAGCCATCCTTACTCCTCGCCTTCCCTTCCTACCTCCTTGCTCTCTCACCACCATCATCTCCATCCCAATCACACACACACACACACCCCATCACACTTTTGCCCCGCGAGCCAAGCATACTACGATTGCAGATCCGTCCAAGCCGCGTAACTTCGAATCAGCACTGCAACGACCGCCCACGACCAATCTTTCCTCCAGAATGGAGCATCAGTACACCTTCATACCCCTCGTGTCGTAGGGCAGGAACGCCAGCGCGATCGGGCATAGGAGCGTAACGCTGCCGGCCAGGTACAGGACATGTCGCGCTTGTTGCCCCGTCCGATCGCCGTACAACGGGTCCGCCGCTAGAGGTGCTACGATGCTTGCGATGCGTCCCAGAGTCGATGCTAGTCCGCTTGCGGTGCCTCTGACTTGCGATGGGTAGATCTCCGGTACCAAGGCGTATAGGATCGCGTTGAAGAAGCTCTGCAGCATGTACTCGAACGCCGATGCTGCCACGTATCCGGATGTCGATGATGCCAAAGTGAATAGGAAGAACGTCGACGCCATCAGTGCCGACGAGATGACCATGGCCCATTGCCTCCCTACTTTTGGTACTTCGATCATGGCTGCGCCGAATGCGACGGCGAAGATGCCGGGGAAGTAGATGAGGATGTAGTTGCGGTAGGTCGTTTCGATCGATGTATCTTGCTCGACGCCTTTGGCGCGAAGGATTTGCGGAAGGTAGAAGCCGGCTAGTGTAAAGCCCCAAAAGTCGGCAATGAACGTGATCCAAAGGATCGTCGTCACCCGCGCCATGGTCTTGTTCCTGAACAGCGTCTTTGCGTTCAAGAACAGCGCCAGCATCTCCCTCGCCGACTTTTTCGCCGTCTCCCACCCGCATGCAACCCCTGCTGCTCCTCATCCTCCTCGTCCGGGCTCCACACCCTCCCCTCGTGCTCAGCAATGCGCCTGCTCGCCTCGCGGAAATCCGCCTGCGTAAACAGCGGCTGCATCTTGCTCTTGTTCGTCCGCAAGATCTGCTCAATAATCTTGAGCGCCTTCGCATCCTTCCCCCGCGCCAACAAATACTGCGGCGACTCGCGGAACGTAAACACAAAGAACCGCGCCACAAAGATGAGCCAGGTGATGCAGCCGAGCGTATAAAGCGTATACCTCCAACCCATGTTGTTGCTCCTCGTGCACGTTGCTGCCGACTCGCACGCGTACTTTGGGATCAACCCGTACGAGATGCCCGAACACACGAGTACGCCGAGCGGCTGGAACAGCGACAGCGCCGCCACCAAGAACCGCCGGTTGGTCGGCAGGAACTCGAGCGTGATCGTCGCATCGATGGGAATATTGCCGCCGATGCCGAAGCCGATAAAGGCGGCAATGACGCAGAGGGTGTCGAAGGAGCGTGCGCCGCCTGCTGCGATGCCGAAGACGGACGCGATGAACGTGGTGAGGTAGAAGCTCCAGCGGCGGCCGACGACGTCGACTGCGAAACCGAAGAAGAACGCCCCTACGGTGAGGCCTGTAGAAAAAGCGGTTTGAAGTGGACCGGTGGCGCCGTGGACCTGCGAGTCGAACTCGTACGCCACCTGCGTGACGATCAGCCCCAGGGCCTGCGCCCATAGCAGGTCGATAAAGTACCCGCACCCACACAGGAACCAGATGCAGATCTGGTACCGCCCCATGCCCATGCGGTCCAGCTCGGCCGAGATCATCATCGACTTGTTCTCCCGCAACGTTTTGGTCGGATCGAACACATCGTCGAACGTCACATCGCCCGGCGAGCGCGTGGCTTCGCCAGTCGACGACGACCGGCGCGCATTCGAGCCGTCGGCAGAGTGCCCGCCCGAGCCATCAGCGCCAGAGGGCGACTTTTTTGGCGCCCGCCTCGTCGTCCCGGAACGCGTCGCCCAGCTTGCTCGCGTGAGAGGGCTTCATCTTGATCGAGTTGGAGCGTTTCGCGTGCGGGCGGCTCTTGCGCGACGCGGAGGATGCACTGTTCCGCTGCGGCAGGAACGGTCGACGTGCACCGTCGTCTCGAGTGTCGAGGTAGTCGTCGTCGTCGTCGTCGTCGTAAAAGTCGTCGTAAAAGTCGTCCATCGAGGTGGCGTCCACGTCGTCAGCGTGCTTGCGGTCCTTGCCGTTAGTGGAGCGCGATTGCGAAACCGAGGTGCGCGGCGTCGAGCCGTGCGACTGGTAGAACGGCGGATCGGGCGACGAGCGCAGTGGTGCCGTCTGCGATGGAGCTGTAGCAGCAGTGCTGGATTGTGCCAAAGGAGGAGGTGATGAGGTGGATGGCTTGGAAGAGGCCGTGGTAGAAAGAGGCATTGCTGTCTCGTCGGCCTCTAGCTGGGCAGGTGATGGCGGGGAAGGGAAGGGTGGGACCAGGGAGCTTTTGGGGGGGCTAGTCGAGCGTTTCCCGCGCAGACATGTGGGTCTTGGCTGGAGATGGATTGCCGTCGAGGGTCGGATGAGTGTCAAGCGAAGAGCGAAGATGAGGTGAGGACAAAGACGGGCGCTTTGGTTCATGCGATCAATGGGAAAGGAGCAAGGCGACCCGGTCAAGCACCAGGAGACACTTCGAAACCTCGGCTACGGGGTATCGACCAACGGAGGACGAGCTAGGGGATGGAGTGTTTTGAGCGCACAACGGAACGGAAAACTTCTTAGGAGAGACAGAAGCGTAGCGAGAGAGCATTCGAGCGCTCGCTCGTGAGTAAAGAGCCGGTGTTGGCAGAGGGGCCGCCACGGCGACCAAGCAAGGAGGGGAACAGACGTCGGTAAAAAAAAAATCACAACTCCGCTTGCACACAACCTGTCTGACGTACACAGTCTCGTCCGCGCCACTGTCGACCTGGTAGCGCCACTTGCTTCCATTAACTTGGATGTCATTGCTAGCAAGAGTCCTACAAGATGATGATGGACAGCGCAACGGACAGTTGACGAGAACAGAGTGTTATTCAGGAGGAAGCAGGATTGCAAATGAGCTGCTGCACATGGCTTGTCATCCGCGCACCGCCCCTGCGGCGAATCACGTCAAGGCACACTCTCGATGCTCGAATGCAGCCGGCCAGCCAGCCTCGTTCTCGAAGCGAAGTTCCAGGCGAGGGACCGAGAGGTCTTCGAAACAGCTTGCGCGCCTTGATTGCCAAACATCCTGTTTCACTCGCCCCGTCTCAGGGTCTAACTTGCACCTACACCACACCAGAATCGACACGATACTGACACTCTCAAATGCTGGCGAGTGCAGCGGAAGCATGTCGACAGAAAGGGAAGAAGGCATGGCATTGAGACAGGCACGACGGCGGAATGCGGAGACAGAGTGTTACGGCCGTATGCCTTTCTCGCACGAGAGAACACATTCCTGCCGCCACCCCTTACGCTCCGTTCCTGTACGCGCCTAGTTTCCCCCTTTCGACGATACATCCATACATCGATCTACTACGTCAATTCGCGCATACAGCCTGTGCACGTCTGACACAGAGCGAGAGAGAAAGAGGCGTCATTTCTGCAGGGTCCATTTTTCGCAAGTTTGACAGGGGCGCAACGGCACTTTGGCAGCCCTTTTGACGTCGAGATCGGCTTAGCTAAGGCTGCATTTCGCAACTTAACATCTTCTTGCACAGATATTACGTAATGCTGAGAGATGATGGTCGTTCTTCTCGTCTTAGCAAAAGCTCCACATTCTCGGCTCGGGCTTTCGTTGCTCTTCTCTTCTCTTCACCAACATGGTCGGCACGAGCATGCAGCAACACACGCTCCTCGTCGTAGGAGGCGCCGGCTTCCTCGGCAGCGCCATCTCCAAAGCTGCACTGGCAAAAGGCTGGCGAGTGCTCTCCATCTCGCCGTCCGGCACGCCGTACCACACACCGGCGGGGCATCGTCCAGCATGGTCGTCCAGCCCCAACATCGAATGGCATGCGGCTGATGCCTTGGACCCTTCCTCGTACTCTCACCTTGCGGATCGTGCGACTGCTGCGGTGCATACGGTTGGCATCCTACTCGAGTCGGATTACAAGTCCAAGTCGTCGCAGGCCTCGCCGCTTCGCAATGCCATCGCCGGCGTCGCAAAGGGGTGGGGGTTCAACCTGGGTCGATCCGGTGCAGATTCGAACCCGCTCCACGATTCCAAGTATCCTGGTGGTCCGTCGGCCTCGTCGTCACCGCGCGACGCTTCGAAGTTCAGCTACGAACATATGAACAGGGACAGTGCGATTGCTGTTGCTCACACTTTCCTCTCTTCGCTGCGACACCGCTCGTTGCAGTCGGCCGGCGCGTCCAGCTCGTCGACGGGACAGGATCCAGCACCGTTCATCTATATCTCGGCGGAAGACCTCTTCCGACCTGTGGTGGACGCGAGGTACATCCGCACAAAGCGGCAGGCGGAGTCGGCGATCGCACGTCTTGCTGCGCACCACCATGCTCCTCAGCCGCCGCGCAGCTCGTCTGCCGAAAGCGCGCACACGATCCTGGACGCAGACGGGGCCGGTCTCGAGGGCGAGCTTCGAGACGAGGCTTCCGCGCACTCTGCTTCCGCATACGGCTCCGACTCACCGCAACCAGACCCCAACACAGGACTCGTGCGCCCCGTGTTTCTACGACCAGGACTCATGTACCACCCGCACACGCGGCCCGCCTCAACACTGCCCGCTGCCATCCTGGAAGCGTCTGCAGCGCTGCACCGCTCCCCTCCGCTGCCTCTGCCCATCCCGACCCCTGCGCAGCTCATCGCCCGCCTCGGTGCCGGCAGCAGCCCGTCGCAGTCCGTGGCGCGCTTGCTCACCACGCCGCCGCTGCATGTCGATACGGTGGCGAAAGCGGTGTGTGCCGCGATCGAGGACCAGAGCGTGTTCGGAGCGGTGGACGTGTACGGTATCCGCAAGCTTGCTGGCTGGAAGGACGATGCTTCGTTGAACGGTAGTGTGCACGGTGAGAGTGTAGCGGCTGGTGCGGCGGGTGCGGCGCGATCGTGGCCATCTCAACAGCCGCTGCACGCTGCGTCACGACCGACGTCGCCGCACATTGCGCGTCACACCGCCGCTACCGCAACACCGGTCGGTCAGCGACGGGCCTTGTCAACGCGTCCTCGTTCCTCCATCTCGACTCGAATGCAGCGCCGAACGTTCTTCAGCCTTCCCGACCTGGGCAAGCTGGCATCGAGCGCGCTGTCCTCCGCTGCCCCCTCCAGCGGTAAAGATGGAGAGGGCCGCTCGTACCGCGATGCGCAAGGGCGCACGGTGTACGAGACGACCAAAGTGCTCGCGCACGCTGCGCCGACGCTGTTCGCCGTAGTCGCGGACGTCGACGCGTACAAACACTTTGTACCGTACTGCCAGGACTCGCGCGTGCTCGGCCCCGCGCCCTCGCAGCCCAACGAGCCACCCGCTGTGCTCGCCGACCTCACCGTAGGCTTCGGCCGCTTCTCGGAAACGTACACCTCCAAGGTCACTATGGTGTCGAACAGCGGTCAAGGCAGCAGCAGCGTCGTCGCCGAGGCTGTGCAGCCCAATCCCGTGTTTTCGTTCCTCTCGACCAAGTGGACTTTTCGCGAGGTGCAGGGCGGAAAGACAAAGGTCGAGTTCAGTCTGGTGTATGCTTTCAGGAACCCCGTGTATGGTGCGGTGGCCGGCAACGTTTTCGAGCAGATGAGCGCACAGATGATCGGCGCGTTCGAGCAGCGTGCTGAGAGGCTGCATCCGACGCAGGGGAGAGGGTGAGAGTCGTCGCGAATGCAAAGCAATGTAATACTATTGACAAGATGGTCATGCGTTTGAGTCGATGGCGTGTCGGTGTGTCTTTGAGAGGTGTGAGGGAAAGAAAAAGAAAAAAAAAAAAAAAAGAAAGAGTGGAGACTGCATGAGTCGAACACGCGACCTTTCGCAATTTAGATAATACGAAAATGCTAAGCGAACGCTCTACCAACTGAGCTAAACCCCCAACCACAGAGGGTGTAGAAGACATTGCATTTATATCAGCTGCACTTCCTCGCACCGCTGGGACGATGCATTGCCGAATGGATTGGCCCGCCCCACGAGCTCGGCATTGGATTGTGACCGGATGACGATTGTCTATGTCCAGCCTCTGTGACTCGGTATCACGCCTTCCAAGTCCGTTGCCTTGCAGAACAGCTGGTAGAATAGACAGCTCGACGTCAAAGGCGTAAACTGTGAGTCAGTCGCACTTTGAAACGGTAGAAAGTTTTTTTTTTTTTTTTTTTTTTAAGCTGATAATCGATGGCAAACAGCAGCCATCCTTATCTACAGTACTCCGAGCAAATGTCCGACCAGCAGCATGATCGCATCGGCCTGTATAGCCGAAGCGGATACCGAGCAGTCGAGCATGACAATGGTGGGCCTGATGAAAGTGTCAACCGTTGTTCGTGATGAAAGGTGACTGTGCCGCGCGGTGATAGTCATGCAAATCCGCCATGCTCCGTGTCCGGTTTATCCATTTTGGTTTACCCTTTCACTGGCGCGCTTTTTGTTTTTTGTTTTTTGTTTTTTGTTTTTTTTTTTTTGACGTTTGCCGGACGTCTTTGCAGACTCGTGTAGTGCCCTTGCAGCTTTTTTTTCTGGCCGGCTTTTTGCCCGAGTTTGCGAGGACAAGTTTAGGCCGAAACGCCTCGTCTCTCTCTCTCTCTCTCTTTCTCTCTCTCACCACCACTATCACCGCCGTCTACGCTCGGTGCTCGGAACGCAGGCTATATAAGCGCGGCGACCTCGCACCGGTCGGACGTCGCATGCATGCAAAGCCGCTGAACTTTCAAGAGGCGACACTCGAGTTTGCACGCTTAGACAGACCATGGCTTCTTCATCACACATGGCGTCTCTTCCACCAGCATCGCATCTTGACGCACTCGACTTTGGTGCAGAGGGTGTAAGCACGCCGAATAGCATCATGACGCGCCCGGCGTCCTCGTCGCGCAGCCGCACCGACTCGCTCTCCTCCCACATCCAACAAGATTCGCCTGCTTCGCACAGCACCATCGTCGACGACCCTGCTCATCAGAAGCAACCCGCTCCGACACCGTCCGCACTGCATCGCGCTTCCGCCGAGCGCATCGCGCCACCACCTAGCGCAGATGCGGAGCATGACCTGGAAAAAGTGCCCCAAGCGGACCCGTCGCTGCTGCAGGCGCAGGCGGACAGCGGCGTGATCTGGGTCGACTTTTCCCCCGGTGACCCCGAAAACCCGTTCAACCTGAGCAAAACCCGCAAGTGGTGCATCACCATCCTCGGCGTGCTGTTCACCGCCGAGGTCGCCGCCACCGCATCCGCCTACGTGCCCGGCATCGCCTCCATGGAGCGCGACCTCTCCATCACCAACCACGAGCTCAGCTTACTCGGCATCGCCATCTACCCGCTCGGGTTCGCGCTGCCGCCGCTGGTGCTCGCGCCGCTCTCCGAAGTGTTTGGGCGCAACCCGATGTATTTGGTGTGTCATTTGTGCTACACGGTGCTGTTTGTGGGGTTGGGGCGGGCGGATAATGTGGGCACGGTGGTGGTGTTGCGGTTTCTGCAGGGTGCGTTTGGGAGTACGGGCAGTACGATGGTGGGGGGTACGATATCGGATATTTGGGAGAGTAGCGAGAGGGGGCAGCCGATGGCGCTGTTTGCGACGGGGGCGATATTCGGGACGGGTATAGGGCCGGTTTGGGCGGGGTGGGTCGAGCAGCGTCAGGATCTGGGGTGGAGGTGGATCCAGTACATCCAGGCGATCTACACGGGGGTTTTCCTGCTCCTTCTGCTGGTGTTCCTGCGCGAGACGCGGGGGAGCATCATCCTGACGCGCAGGGCGGCGGCACTCCGTAAAAGCACGGGGGATGGGCGGTACAAGGCACGGGCGGAACTCGAGCGCGCGTCCGTCAGCGTGCTGATGCGCAACTCGCTCACCCGCCCGCTTGCGTTCTTGGTAAAAGAGCCGATCGTGACGGCGTTCTCGCTGTGGATTGCGTTCACATGGGGGTTCATGTACATGCTGCTCAGCTCGATCGGCCTGGTCACCGCACAGCACGGCTACACCCCCGGCCAGAACGGCTTGGTCTTTCTCTCGATCGCAGCAGCAGCCGTGCTCGGAAACCTCCTCAACCCGCTCCAGGAACGGCTGTACCGCCGCAACGTTGCGACCAAGGGCCCCGAGGCGCGCCTGTACGCCGCCTGCGTCGCCGGCGTCTTCTTCCCCGTAGGCTGCTTCATCTACGCCTGGACAAGCTTCCCCCACACCTCGATGGCCGGTCCCATCGTCGGCATCGTCGTGCTTATGACGAGCATCTACGCTATTTACCTCTCGTGCTTCCTGTTCTTGGCAGATACGTATCTGCAGTACGCCAGCTCGGCGTTGGCGGCCCAGAGCTTCGCGAGGAACATCTTTGCATTCATGTTTCCACTCTTCGTCGAGAAACTCTACCTCGGACTGGGCTACCAGTGGGCGAGCACGCTGTCGGCGTGCTTGGGCGCGGTGCTGGGCGCGGTGCCGTTCGTGCTGTTTAGGTACGGGAAGCAGATCAGGGCGAGGAGCAAGATTAGCCAGGCGCTCCAGAGGGAGGCCGAGGAGCGGGCGAGGAGGGACAAGTCCTAGACACAAACGTTGCGCAATAGATTTAGTGCCAGTTGCGCATTTCTTCAGCGCGATATCAAGAGGGGCTCGGTGACGTTTGAGGTTGATGGTGTGAGCACAGGTCGAGAACAGCAGCACACAGAGGTGGGAGTGGTTGTGTTAAACAGAGATGAAGACGTTGTGGGCGCACGACGAATCACTTGCCGCCCTTAGCGCCTCCTCCTGCCCTTCTCGGAGGGCCATTCTTCTGCCCACCGCCGCTGCCGCTCTTGAAGCGCTTGGCCGCATTCCCAGCCGCCCCACCAGCCGGCTGACGCAGCTTGACCCTCTCCTTGCTCCTCGCCTTCTCGCCCTCGGCCAGCAGGCTCTTGTCGACTTTACCCTTCTGCGCGCCCGCTCCACCGCCGCTACCCAACTTCTTGTTCTTCTTGGCCATCCTACGGTTGACTCGGTCCTGGTCGTCCTTCTTCATCTGCTTGCGCTGCTCCTTGGACAGCGTCGCGTACAGCTCGGCCTTTTTGGCGATATCAGCCGGATTAGTTGATCGTGCAGCCGTAGGGCTGCCGGGGACGATCTTGGTCGGACCGGACGCAGCAGCACGTTGACGCTTGCCCAGCACGTGCGGCGATGTGCCGTTGGGCGTGGGTGCGCCGCTGGAACGCTCGTAGCGCGGCGACTTGCGTTGCGGCGTCGTCGGTTCCTGCTGTGCATCACCCTCAGCGGCGCTGCTGTTCCTTTTAGACCGAGCTTGCGGCGCCGACGTCTTGGTCTGCGCCTTGCAGTATGCCACGCGGATAGGTCGACCTCTGAGCTTCAATCGACGCTTGAACTCCTTCCCACCTTGAGCAATGGCAGCCGAAGCACCCAGACTACCCTTGACGCCCTTGACCGACTCCAAGGACGCCTGCTCGGCATTGTACACCGCCATGACCTCGTCGACACACTGCTGCGAGACAAAGCGCACGTAGCCGATGCCTTTGCCCATCTGCGTGCCGGCATCGCGCACGAGGCGCACCGAACGGACGTACTCGGCGTTGCGCACCACAGACTCGGTCGCCTTGCGCTTTTCGGCCGCGACGAAGGGGAATTCCTGCGACAGCGAGTCGAGCAGCTGCTTGGGCGCCGGTTCGCCGTCGAGACCCGTGATGGGGATGGTGATGGCGTCGCCGGCCGAGCCGAGCTCTTCGACGAGCAGCGCTTCGAAAGAGGCACGCACCTCTTCTTCGTCCACTTGGAAATCGAGATTGCCGACGAAGAGGGTGCTCTTGGGATCGACAATGGAGCTGCTGGAGCCGGCGACGATGCCGTCGAAGGTCTTGACTTTTTCAAGGCCCGAGGCGAGCACTTCGCTGGGGGCTATCGACTTGACGAGATCGACGCGCACATGGCGGCCCTGGAACTCTTGTCCGTCGGCAAACGAAGCGATCAACGCGGCGAGCACCGAGCCGGTGAGTCTCGAGTCGATTTGGATGTCTGCAGCCGCAGCGCCTTTCGCCTTGGACTTGGGCGGTGCGATCTCGCGGAGGTGCTCGAGGACGGCTTTGGGATGAGCGATGGTGACGTACGCAGAGACGCTCTTGGCCTTTTCGTGGAAGTCCTTGTTGATGAAAGCGATCTTGCGCTTCTGTTGCGCTGTGAGCGGAGCCTTGGCATTCTCGCCACCTTCGACGGCAGCGACGGCTTCGCGGTAGTTCTGGCTACGCTCCTTGGCCTTGCCCTTCTTCTTCTTCTTCTTGCTGGTAGTGTCGTCGTCGTCGTCGTCGTCGTCGTCGTCGTCTTCGTCGGCATCGAGGTGGACGGTGGGCGTGGAGAAAGCGACGGAGCGGAAGCGAAGGGCGTGAGCCTTGGTGAGGATGGGGTAGGGTGAGAAGGACTCGATGAACGAGATGAGCTTGCGCTGCAAGGAGCGTGTCTGGGCGACCTCGATGGGGAGGTTGCCGATGAAGAGGGTGCGCTGATCACGTAGCTCGGAGGGTTCGGGCTCTTCCTGGAACGTCTTTTTGGGGTTCTTGGCTGGCTCTGCAGCCTGTGCCTTGGTGACAGACTCGTGCTGAGGGGGAACATAGGGCTCGTTGTCGTCTTCCTCGTCCTCGTCGTCAACGTCAACGTCAAGGTCCTCCTTGTCGGACGCTTCGTCTTCGCTCTGGCTGTAGAGCAAAGATCCTTCGTCATCGAGGGACTCGTCGATGCTGGAGAGGTCACCGTCGCCCTCCTCCATCTCTACATCATCGTCATCATCATCGTCCTCTTGAGCGACATCATCGTCGCTGTCCTCTTCTTCGACCTGTTGCTGAACAGCTTTGCGCTTCTTTGAAGGTCCCGCTGTAGACGTGCTAGCGGCTGTTGTTGCGGCTGTAGCAGCGGTAGTTGCTGTTGGAACGGGTGCTGGAGGGGCAGCCTTGAAAAGGGCATCGAGCTCCGAGTCAAAGTTGGCTGGAATGGTGGCAGCTGGCGTCACCTCTGCGACCGCCAATGTCTTTGCAGCTTCGGCCTTCTTTTGCTTCCTGGCCATCTTGAATGATGTGCTAAAGATGGTGCAAGGTGGATCAAGGTGGTGGGTGACAAAGGTGGCGAAAGCAAGGGTTTCCGATTTTGCTCTTCTGCAGCTGCGCAAGAAAACCGAAATTTCCTCGACAAAAATTGACTTTTTTTTTTGAGAAGAAAAAAAAAAAAAAAAAGTCAAAAAAAAAAAAGTCGCCGTTTTCCGAAGCTGTTCCCCACACTGTGAACTTGTCGTACGAAAAGATGGTCTGCCTAATCTAACACTTTATAAATAAAATCGCTTCGAAAGAGCGACTTCCAGCTGCACAACGCAGAGGCGATGCAGTCGGTTTGCAGCCTTCTTGCAGCAACGGGGAAAGCGGGACACGGCAGCCAACCAGTTAGCCAGCCACCAACGGTCCCTCGCCCTCGCCCTCGCCCTCAGCCATGATACAATGCACAGAACCACCGCAGCTGCTGTTGCAGAGCGACGCGCTTTGGTCGTGAGACCGTGCCGAACAGCATCATCCTCTTGGGTCAGGCACGCTGCGAGGCAGGCATTCCAGAAGCAGTTTTGTCGGTTGGCATGGTCTTCCTCGCGCGCTGAGGTGACGCTCAGCTGTACTGTAAATTACGTTGGGCAGGAGCGAGCGAGGCAAAGCGGCGTGCGCGGAATCCCGTCCAAGAGTTCAACGAAAGCTCGTGCTTCTTTCGAATTGAAAAACAAAACGCGTTCCAAACAAGCCTTGCATTTCAAACTGCATCGCAATTTCTGGCACTTGAGCAGAGCTGGATGACTTTTTTTTTTTTTTTTTTTTTGGTCGATCATCTTTCAAGTGACAGGCAGGGTGCGTGTCTCGAGTCGACAGAATTCCAGCCACTACTTCCGCTCGGCCAAGGTGCCCGAACTGCGGCTCGTCACTGCTCCAGTGCCTCCCCGATTGGTGTTTCTTCGAGAGAGTTTGTGTTTCTTTGTCGACGCTGCTGGCGCTGGCACCGTCAACTCTCGATTGCCCCCCCCTTTTTTTCTTTCCTTTCAAGAGGAAAGCTCTGCTCAAGTGCCCGCTCGAGTTGTTGCGTCTGTCGATCCTGTTTCTTTTTCCCCTTTCTCTCTGTTTGCTGTGCCGTGTTGAATTGCGCGCTCTTTTGTCGTCGCTCTTGGCTTGCTTGCCAGGCTTGGAAGCAGAGCGTCTGCACCGCGACGATCCTCTTTGACTTGACTGAGCCTCGAGAGTCAGCAGTCGACGACGACGACACTGCCATCATCTCGTCTCATCTTTTTTTGCACCTTCCCTTCCCACTCTTCACTCCACCATCTCGCTCGTTCCCCTTCCTCTCCACCTCGGATCCGTCTTGCCTATCTCCCCACCCAATCAAGTCGCAACGACATCGATAATCACCACCGACACTACCAACAACACCAACTCAGCCCTATCTCCACGTTCTTTTACCACGCGCATCATCGATTCGACGCCAACCTCTGCACCACCTTGCTCTTTACTTAAACTCAGCTGCCCATCATGACGCTCGACACTCGCTCCCACATGCACCACCATCACCAGCAGCTCAAGCAGCGCAAGGTCCAGCCCTCCAACAAGCGCATCGTCAAGCGCCAGTCCGCCTCCACCATTGACAACTCGGCTCAATGTCTTGCCGGCGGTCTCTACGTCAGCCCTGCCAGCGGCCAGGAGGTCCAGGTCACCAACGTCACCGACATCCGTTGGGACCAGTCCTGCCTTGACGACACCGTCAACAAGATCGACATTTACGTCTACTCGCCCTCCATGCCCAACCAGTACCTCCCCATCCACGTCTTCCAGGGCATCCCCAAGTCTCAGCAGCTCTACGAGACCAAACTCGACCCTCGCTGGTGGGGTCGCGACCTCAGCCACAACTCGTCCGTCCCCGTCTCGTTCAACATTGTCCCCTCCGGAAACGAGCCTTGGGACTCGTCCAACCCCATGGGCCCCACCTTCACCGCCAACTACGACGTGCCCAACCAGGGCGGCGCTGGCAAGGCCGAGTCCTTCTTTGGCAAGCTCTCCAACTCGGTCAAGACTGCTTTCCTCGAGAATGGTCACCTTACCCCTGCCGGTAAGACCGCCGCCATCGTCTGCCCGCTCGTCGTCCTCGCCGTCGTCCTCGGTCTCGGCATCCGTCGTCTCCACATCAGGCGCTTCAACAAGACCGTCGACTGGGCGGAGCACATGGACAAGCGCATGAGCAGGATCTCGGTCGACTGGACTTCCGGTGGTGACGGTTCCGCCGGTCCCATCCCTGGCACTCGCCCCGCCTCGTATCTTGCGCGTGCTTCGCGCGACATGGACGTCAACGCAAACTTTGCCGGCCGTGGCGCTGGCGCTCGCGTGCCCCGACAGATGGAAGACATCACCCCCGCCTTGGCCACCGAAGACGAGATGCGCGAGGCCAGACCTCGAGGAATGTCAATGTATGAGCAGGGCAACCGCACTTCTCGCATCTCGTTTGCCGACAACACGCGTGGCGACCGCGTCTCGCGCATCAGCTTTCCCACGCGCCGTTCCCAACTCGTCGACTCGTACTACGACCCCGACGCGCCCGCCGTGCCCGAGGTGGACGCGCGCTACCGTGCCAGCCAGGATGCGCGTCGTGGGTCGCGCTTCTCGGACGGCCTCGTCTACGCTGGCGCTGACGAGATGCGACACGCTGAGGAGGAGGAGGAGGACGACGACGACGACGAGGTGCTCATGAGCCCTACTCAGAACGAGGGTCCTCGTCCGCTTGGCGCCCACGACGTGGACCGTATGCGACAGAGCCTGGATGCCAACGTGCGCAACTCGATGCTCGCCTACCCTGCGCTGAGCATGCTTCAGTCGGGACGCGAGGGCAGCGATGGTCACGACATGTTTGACGGTGCCGCTCAGCAGCAGCGTCGCGTGTCGAGCGGCAGCAGCCAGGATGGATACATCAACCACCAACACTACCAGCAGACGGTTTCGGCACAGACGGGCATGGCGCAGCCGCCTTCGAACTTTGCATCGCCGGACGAGGCCATGAAGCACTATGCTTCGCTTCGCGCCGCTGGTGGAGCTGCGACGGCCATGACGGATGCGACGGCGCAGAGCTCGAGGTCGCTGTACACGCCCGATGCCGCCGACCACCGAGGCCACATGAGCGTCGCCGGCTCGTCGCTCAACGAGGAAGAGGTGGTGGGCTACAACGAGATGATCGACCACGGCAACCAGTCGCGTTAAAGAAAAGGCGTCGATCAAGTCGTTGCTCTTCCCTCGTTCCTACTTTTCCTTGGTTCGTAACGGTCCTTTCGTTTCTTTTGCTCGCTGCTCTTTGCCATACCTCTTTTCGCTTCGTTTCGACTTGACTCTAGTTTTGTCCAGTCCGGCTGCCTTGTGCAAGCTGCGGCTTGTGTTGTTTTGCTTTTGTTTTTTTTTTTATCGCACGTTGTTTGCGGGCTGGATGCGGGGAACGAATCCTTATCGGCAGCTGCTGTGCTAGCCTTGTCGACGTTCTTCTGCATACCGGTCCCTGCTCTGTCCTCTCTTGGACTGCACAGCGCTGCTCCCTGGCTCGAGAAGCTGGGAAGGCTGTGCACGGTCGGCTGTTTCTATTGCGCATACGAATCGCGTTGCGTATGTTTTGCTCTTGTCTCTTGTTTTCCTCGATATCAGTGTGTTTTACAACACAACATTCGATGCGTGTGTGTGTGTGCAGAGTGGTGAGCAAGTGGTTGAGGAGGAGAGGAGGAGAAGAGGCTGGTTCCTGAATGCGAATTTTGTCGTGCGGAAAGAGTCGCATCGCGTCGCTCTCTTTCACAGTGAAGAGGTGGATATGCACAGGCCAGGAGACAATCAACTCTGCATTTTCCCTCGATTTTTTTTTTTTTTTGGCAGCGGGCGAGCTGGGCTGCAGAATCACGACGATTTTCGAAATGGTTAGCCGCAGTTAGTTATCATCATTCTCTCCACACCAGCAACGTCGATTTGATCGATACCATCCCCATCCGCATCGAAGCACATCGTGACGGGTTCTGTTCAATGTGAGTCCAGAACGACAAGATCGTCGAGGCTCTTGGCTGGTCGATGTAGTGCTGACTATGTTGTTGCCTGCTTGATCTTGACAGCTTTTTGTTCTGTTCGGTCTACTTCTACGAACAGAAGGCTCACCGATAGGCTGCTGTTTTGGCAAAAGAGGATCAACTCGCACGATTGTTCCACGTCGTCGACTGCATTTATAGACTCGCAAAGTCGTTGGTCATCGTTATCTTCGTCAGGTCTACCACTCGAGCTTCCAAGTTAAGCACGGAGCAGCATTCGCACGCACAGAGCCACGGGTCCCCCTTCAATCAGCTCTGAACTCCCGCATTCGTAGCACCCACGTCCCTCGTTGCACCCATTCGTATAGACAGCCGACCGACCATGTCCGACCTGGAGAAGCGCCTGACGCAGATTGCGCTCGATCCGGCGTACCATGACATCCTGACTATCCTCAAGGTAAGCACCTGCGTCACGCGAATCCCGTCCACGCAGCAGGAGCGATGCTGACCCCTCCTTCTCCTTGCTCTTGCGCCAGGCCTTCCGCAATGGCATCGTGTACGGCGCCAAGATCCGGTTCCCGCACGCGCTCGTGATGACGTTCTTGTTCGGGCGCGGGACGCCGCGCGAAAAACTCACGTTCATCCTGCGCGCGACCAAGCAGCACGCGCTCAATCTGGGCACGTTCACGCCGCTGTACAAGTTCCTCACCATCGCCATGCGCCGCGCCTTGACCGCAATGGGCGGAAAGGGACCCGTGCCGAAATGGCACAGCCTGGTCGCAGGGTTGATTGGGGGCTACTACGTGTTTGGCGAGCGCACGCCGGTGAACGAGCAGATCGTGCTGTACACATCGTCAAGGGTCATTGCGTCGTTCTTGCCGCGCGCAGAGACAAAGGCGGATTGGCCCAAGGGCAAGCCCAAGCCGCCGAACAGCAAGTGGTTTGCAGCGTATGCGACGCTCGCGTGGGGCGTGGTGATGTACTTGCACGAGTATAGGCGCGAGACTGTTCAATCGGGCATGGTGAACAGCATGGATTGTGAGTATTCCTCGGGGACATGATGGCGGATTGGGTTCGGGGAAGCGTACTGATCATCTTTTGCTTTGGGTTGGGTGTATGATGACAAGATCTCTACCATAATGCTGAGAAGTGGGACAGGTACGTTGATTCACGTATACCAAGTGTGCCTGGTTGCGGGGGGGGGGGAACATTGCTGACTGACACTGTCTTGTCTTGTTTGCTTCCATCAGCTTGCGGAACCTGTTCTGGCACAACAAATAGACGATCGAGGTGCTCTTCCTGTCTCTTCTCCTCCTTGTGTGTTCTGCTTTCGATTGCATCGAGTCGTGTTTCGTAGCCCATTGCAGGTGTGCCCTGATCACTGTCGGCTCGTTACATCAGGTCTGGTGTGTCCGTGGATGGCAAGCGACAGATCGTGAGCTCGCAACAGACGATCTTCTCGGCCGCCCGAAGAGATTTGTTTGGCCGTGCCTCCCTAACACCACATCGGATTGATTGATTTTGGACAGCATTAACAGCGCCATCTTTTCTCGTCTTCATTTTTTTGGCCCTTTTTTTTTTTTTTTTTTTTTTTTTTGTGTGTGTCACAAAACTCTGCTCGACATTTCGGCAGCGACACCCGCGGGGAATCGCCCAAAGCGAGCCGAAAAGCTTCTTCAGAGAACAGCTTTGCATGCAACGCTTGCTGCACGAACTGCCAAACGCACCCGCGCGGGTGCTCCGACCGCATTGTACGCCTCCATCTCCGCGCGCGCTGAGACACGGTGCCTGGCAGCAAAGCAGCTCACAGGTCTCCGCTCCAACTCACGCAGACAGTGAGAGAAGAGCCGGGCGGAGATGAGACTTCAGCGAGCTGTCGAGGGAGTTCAAGAGGGCGACGACGGATAGGCGAGGCGAACCGAACGCGCGATCTGGAATAAAGGATGCGTGCTGGCACACTCTAAGCGTCCTGCTCTCCCCTTTGTCAGATGAACGCTGATGGATCCGGGCGCTCTGCTCGCTTGGCGGACCAAGCAAGGGGCACACCCTCCCATCCCATCCGTAATGGTGCCGAGCCAAGCGCACACTTCCTTCCTGAGGAATGCTCATTCGGATGCGATACAGATGACGTCAAACAGTACATCAGCACGTCTCTTGATTGAAGACAATGTTGGTGGCGACAGAGACAACGAGCTATCGACACCAACGTGGCCGCTGCTGCACTGCTGCCGCTGCGGCTGCTGTACGTTGCCGATCACAACTGAATGATGGCCGTTGTGCGGATCGACGCTCTGCAGCTCGAGATCAACCCACAGAAGCGACGCGAGAGAGCGGAAAGCAAGGCGAGGGATTCGAGGGGACAACCCCTAAAAATAACCTGCAGAATGCTGTTCTGCGGCTCTGACTACGATCTTGGCTCGGCCTCGGGCGCCGAAGAAGCATTTTGACAGTCAAAGGGCACGCACACACAGAGGGCAGCGAGGCAAGCTTTGTTTGTTTTCCACCTCTGACAGCAATCGCGCGCTTTTTCTTTTCTTTTCTTTTCTTTTTTTTTTTTCGAGCTTCTTTTTGGGCCAACTCGGTCGGAGAAGGGAGAGAGACCAAAAGACGCGCACCACACGCGTCCGAGCGAGGACGGAGGGTTCACTTCGACGCGGGGCACTGGACGAGTGTTGCAGAGTGTATGTCTCGGCATCTCTGGCTGAGGCATTTTGACTGCAGACCGCAAGAGACAGGCATGAAATTGACGTGCGAACGCACCGCACCTTCTCTGAGACCAACAGGGATTTGGCGGACGATCCGAGCGAGAGAGCCACACACGCCTTTCCTCTCTTTGGCTGGCTGGCGTGCGTGGGTTTGGGAATGCAAATGTCAAAGCAGCACAGCAGCAGCTTGGCGCAACGCAAAATGGCAGAGATTGAACAACACAGGCTGACTGCAAGATCGCCGTGTGCTGCCTTGAATTCTTCTCCCCTCGCCTCACTATCATCCGCCTCATCCTTATGTACTCCCACCATCTCCTTCATCTCCATCCCCACCAGCCCCGCACACTGCTGCTCTCTCCATCCTTCGTATCCTTCTCATTCGATACTCACGGCAGGCACGTGAACTTCGAACCCTCTTTCCCCCCTTCTCCCAGACACCCGTCTCACGACCAACTCCAACCTCTAGCTCTGTTGACGATCCAATTCAACATACACACTCTTTTTTTTTTTTTTTCTTCTTCTTCTCCGCACTCGACTCGTCACCATCATCATCATCGTCGTCGCCGCTTGACTGTATCTCCACCACACACCAACTGCAACAATGTCTTGGCCAAACCAGAACGCTCCTCGCATGCGACGTCACAAGCGTCGCATCAACGACGACGGCTCTCAATTGGCACACGCCGTTCGAGCCTTTGTTGACCAGCACTCTGACGACGTCTCGCCCCTCTTTGAACGTCAGGCCGACACCGCCAACGGTATCGGTCCAGGCGGTGGCCGTGGCGGCAGCTCCAATGCTCCTGCTATGGGCGGCTTTGGAGACATGGGCTCCGACTCGAGCAACCCGAACGCCAACACCGACACTGCTGCTACTCGCACCACTACTCGCGCTTCCGGAGGCGGTGGTCGCGGCAACAGCAACGGCGACGACACCAACACCCGTCTCACTCCCACCACCACCACCACCACCACTCCTCTTCGAAACCTCTACCCCACCACCACTTCCTCCTCCTCTTCCCAGAATGTCTTTCAAGGCATTCTCACCGACATCTTTGGTCCCACTTCCAGCAGCACCACCAGCTCTACCCCTAGCTCCACTTTCACTTCGACCACCTCGTCTGCGTCGTCCACCTCGACGCCTTCCTCCACGTCTTCCAGCACCA
Organism: Sporisorium sorghi; assembly: GCA_023212695.1. NCBI lineage: Eukaryota > Fungi > Basidiomycota > Ustilaginomycetes > Ustilaginales > Ustilaginaceae > Sporisorium > Sporisorium sorghi. Next base: position 3,969 of record JALCCG010000238.1, on the reverse strand, counting down.
GGTCCTCCTCCGCCTCGAGCTCCACTTCTTCGGTTAGTGCCCCCACATCTTCCTCATCGTCTTTGGACGATTCACAGACAACAGCTTCATCGGATCAGAACGACGACGGCAACGCATCAACGCAAACGCAAAACGACGGCGGCGGCGACTCTTCTTCTTCGGTTTGTTTTGACTATTTGTTGGGCCTCGCACCCATGTCATCCTTTAGCCTCCCTGTTGCTCCATTGCACTTGTCCACCCGGTTTCGCATTGCTTGCTTCTCCCAGTCCAATGCGCTTTTTCGCTACATTTCTCTTCTCACTCGTCTCTGGTTCTATACTTTGTCGCGCATCCCGCCCTCAAGAGGCACCACATTCCTACCGCAAGACCCCTCTGATCACCTTGGACAAATCCAAAGGAACTCACCTCTCTTCTTTTCTTCTCCACCTTCAACGCCAGCGAGCATCCGCGTGACTGACACTGTCCTCCTCCTTTCTTTCAACACAGTCGCGAAGCTCGATCGTGCCCATCACGGCTACCGCGGTCGTCACGGCCACTCCCACCGCCAGCCTTTCAGCTGCCACCGCCTCGTCCACTCCCAAGTCGTCCTCGTCCTCCGCCGGCCCCATCATCGGCATCGTCGCCGGTGCACTCGTCGGTCTCGTTGTGCTCTCCGGTCTCATCGGCTTCCTCTTCAAGAAGTACAAGAAGCAGGACGACCCTTACGAGTCGAACCCCTTCGACCGCGACGCTTTCCAGCGCCACTCGGCCATGATCCCCGACCACTTTGAGTCGGACGAGGGTCACGGTGGTGCTGGCGGAATGTCGCCCGAGATGTCCGAGCACTACCAGCAGTACAACAACTTTGGCCCTCGCTACGAGTCTGGTATCAGTGCTGGTGCCGCTGGCGCTGCTGGCGCTGCTGGGGCCATGGGTGCTATGGCAGCACACAACGAGACGGGCGGTCCTCGTCCGCCTACCATGTTTGCCAAGCACGCTGCTGGTGTGCAGCAGAACCAGCCTCAGGTCGGCGCTTACTATAAAGATGGGGACTTTGCCAACCAGATGCCCTCGATGCCGCCTCACTCGGACTACCACGCCCCTCCCGTCGCCGCCTTTGCCAACCACCACGCCGATCAGCAGTACCTCGACGAACCCGGCTTCGGCCAAGCTCATCGCTCCATCTCGCCTGCGCCTCAACTGCCGCCTCTTGCCGCCTTTGGCGGTGACCCGTACTCGATCGCCGGTGTGGGCCGTGGCCAGCAGCAGCCGCCTCACAACGTCGCCAACCCCTATGCTCACTTGGACCGCTCGCACGGTGGTGTTGCTGCTATGGCCGCTGCTGGCTCGTTTGTGCCCGGTTCCATCGTCTCGCCTGGCGGCGGTAGCGGTGGACACCACACGGCCGGTTCGGGATCCGTTTCTTCCCAGGGCGAGTCGGCGGACCAGCGCCATGCGTCGATCAACGCTGCCGAGGCCCTTGCTGCCGGTCTGGCCCACCAGTCGTCGCTCAACCGTTCGAACAGCCCTAAGCAGGATGCTGCCATGTACGACACGGCTGGTCGACCGGGCACCTCGGAAGGCCGCTCGGGCACGCCGGATATCCCTAACGTGCAACAGACGTATGCCTTGCCTGGTGACGTTGCTGGCGCGCACCGCATCAGCGCCGGCTCGCAGGATATGCTCAGCGGCGGCGGTAGGATGTCGCCGTCGGCTGCGCTGAGGAACCCGTTTGACAACCCGGCTCCCCACCACCAGTACGAGCAGCAGCAGCAGCAGCAGCAGCAGCAGCAGCAGCAGCAGCAGCAGCTGAACGCACACCAGCTGTCGGTGCGCAACCTCGTGCCCAACAACGGAGCCTCTGCTGGCCAGAGACCCGTTTCCACTGCTAGCTCGCTCGCTGACCCTGAAGACGCCTACGGAGGCGTTTACTAAAGAAAAAGTTGTCCGCAGATCTTTGATGCGTTGACACCCGCTCGTGTTTATAGTTTTATAGTGTAGGCGATCCACCTCGCACACTCTTTATAGTTGGCGCGCTTTTCAAGGCGGAGGTGGTTGTGTCACCGCCGGCGCTTGCCTGGTCTTCTTGTTTTGCTTTCTGTCGCTCGTTTTATTTGGCCGTTCTTGTGGAAGAATTTTTGTTTTGCTTGACCAGTGGATGGGCCTGTGATTGCGACGACGGGTGTGTTTGTGTTGAGGGTGAGGAAGCGAGATTGAGTCGGGGGTGATGTCGGTAGCTGCGGATGGTGCGTTGATGGGGGCGCAACGGAGGTCTCGCACCACTTGTCCTGACGCAACAGCCACCACAAGTGATGCTCGACTCGATTCGATCAAGGCAGATCCCACAACACAATAGGGGGACACGACGTTGTGGGGTCCACACGGCCATGCCTCGTTGAGGCCAGTTGCCACTCGTCACTCGCCAGAGGCCGGCAAATGTGCGAGGGTGACATTGAACGTGAGGGCGAGACAGCTAGAGTACAATTTTTGCAAGAGAGAGAGGACAGAACCGTCGTCGACACAGACCGGGGATGTGAAGGAAAGAAGGAAGTGAAAGCTGTGATGCGAGGGAGATCACCAGTTGGCCAGCGCCTCCTTGGTGAGCGGTTCGGTTTCCTGCTCGTACTCGATCTCGATCTGCGGTCCGCGCTTGGCGCCCTTCTTCTTCTGCTGCTGCTGCTTTTTCAACGCAGACGGTCCCGCCGAGGGGCCTTTGCGCTTCTTACCCGCTGCTCCTGCTGCGTCATCGTCGTCTTCGTCCTGCGAATCATCATCGTCATCGTCGGCGTCGGAATCCGAGGCAAACTCGATCGTGTTGCCATCCGAGTCGTACAGATCCTCCAAGTCGCCCTCGTCGTCATCGGAAACGAACTCTCGGTCACCGACGCCCTCTTCGTCCTCGAACTCTTCTTCCATCATGCGGTCCATCTCGTCGATGTCCTCTTCCAACTCCTCCTCGCTCTCCTCGTCCTCGAGCTCCAGCTCCTTGGCAGCGTCCCTGTTGCGGTTCTCGAGCACCTGCATCCAGACGTCTTCGTTTACGTTCAGCGGGGCATCGCCGTACGCGCCGCTCTTGAGACGCTCCAGTAGCTCCTTCTCGATGCTCTTCTCCAACCTGGCAGCCTTCATTGCCTTCATCTCCCTGCGCTCCTCTCTGCGTTCGGTTTTCTTTTTGATCGATACGAGCTGCGGCGGCTGCTGCTCCTCCTTCAACTTGATGCGCCTGAGCTTGATCAGGTACTGTGTGATCTTAGTTAGGCGCTGCTTCGCCTTGTGCGTGACGAACTTGGGCCAGTAGACGAGCTCCTTGTCGATCTGCTCGAGCGCGCGCGTGTAGTTGTTCGACAGCTTGATCCGCTCCCACTGCCTCCGCGGTGAATGTGCCCGTTCGGCCGTCTTGACGTACAGATAGACGATTCCTTCCCGCTCGCGGACCGTGGCATAGCGCGAGTTGGCCAACGGACACGACTGCCGATTACACAGCCCTGTGAGGTTGTATTCGTTTCGACAGAATGTTGAGTGGGTTTTAGACTTGATCTTGTACGAGCAGAACTCGTGCCCGATGATCGTCCAGATCACGTCGTCCGACTGCATCTTGACGAGGAGCCGCTACCGAACGTGAACAAAGTTTGAGAGCTCGAGAGAAACTGCCAACAGCTGGTTATATGCCGAGAGAGCGTGCGTGCGAGTGTGAGCGGAGGTTGTGCTCGTTGTCAATGCGGTTCTCGCGGTTGGTCGTGTGCTTGAGTGGTGGTGAGTGTGAAGAGAAGCTTGCTTGATGGTTGACAAGGCAAGAGGGTCCTGCGCTGAGCAACGAGTGAAATTTGACTGGACTGGCAAGACTGACACTGCAAGAGAAGCTTTTTTTTTTTTTTTTTTTTTTTTTTTTTTTTTTTTTTTTTTTTTTTTTTTTTTTTTTTTTTTTTTATTTTTCATACCAACACAATCCATAACAACACTCTTTCAACCCTCTATCTTTTTTTTCCTTTT
>JALCCG010000237.1:1471-33241 GCA_023212695.1 Sporisorium sorghi | reverse complement strand
GGGGTCGTGGACTCGCTGGCGTTGTGGGGGGGCTGTTGGTGCAGCGGGCAATGTCTGCCCCACGAGATGCGGGTGTTCTTCTCGCCCATCGCGACGTCGCTCGTGCCTGGATTCGAGCGTGCTTGGAGGACAAACGAGTTGATGCCGGCCGTGGTGGGGCTCGTGGGGCAAGGGCCGATCGTGGTGGGAATCGGGGGGCATGCACTGCTCGAGATCCTGGCCCCGCGTGCGCCTGCGCCTCCAGCCGAGTTGCCGTTCGAGGAAGGAGTGTGGGAGGAATTCATGATCTCGTTGATCTTGCCCGCCGTCTGCGCCGTGATCAGCGACGCTTTCTGGCCCATCTCCCTGAACGCGGCCGCTGCGGCGATGGGCGGCACGCACAGCACGAGCGCCGAGCCCAGCACCTGGTACGACGGCTCCGCAAACGTGAAGTACGTGGACATGAAAAAGATGTCTGTCGCCAGCTGCAGCACGTAAAAGTGAAAGCCTTGACGGATCAGGAAGCTGGACAAACTTCGGTCGGTCAAACCGGAGTAGAGGTGTTGTGGCTTCTTCTGCCAGATGGCGCGGAGACCGCCATCCAGTAGCCGGTGCAGGGTGAGCAGCAGCATCGCGATGTCGAGCGACATCCCGATTGTCTTGTATACGAGGTTGGCAGCAAGGGTCAGAGTGCGATCCCTCCTCGGGTCGTATCCGCAGAACTGCGAGTGGGGAATGCGGTAGCCAACGCCATAGAACGGGATGCACACCGCCGAGGCGGCGACGACGACGAGATACGCCACTGAGACAGGGACAACCACTTTGGTCTTCCAGCCGTACAGCGCCAAGGTGCGCTGCACGAATACGAGCGACACCGAATTGAGCAGCACCATGCTCAGCAGGTTGAACGTCCACGGCACCGCTGTGCAGTTGTCGAACTTGAGCGAGAGGAACAGCACCACCAGCAGCAGGCAGATGACCGACAAGTAGCGGCAGCACAGGTAGGCGACGCGCGAGCTGAGCTTGGCCGGCTCTGTCCACCCGGGCTTGCGAAGCAGCTGCATGTCGAAACGGATGTGGTTGAAGAGCTCCATCGTCGTCGCGCCGAGGCAGAGGCACATGACGATGAGCAGGACAAGGAAGGACTTGGCTGCCGAGGGCGGCATCACGTTGAAGATGACCTCGGGATCGGTGGACATCGTGGCGGCAGCGGAGGAGGAGGCTGGGTTGAGAGAGGCGAGGCCGGACCCATCAGGCAACAGTTGAGATGCCATGGTGAGTGCGATGTCGATAGCAGAGTCGGGGGAGGACTGAGAAGGGCTGGCGTGCTGTAAGGAACGAAAGAGCGGCGTCTAGGCACTGCGCAGAGCTTGAGGTGCGAAGTGCAAGAAAGGAAACGAACGGAAAGGGTGGGAGTGAGGAGGAGAATAGGAGGCGACGATGTCACGGAGGGAGATGATCCCATCATGCGGCGGAGGGCAACATCGCGGGGTAATATATATCCTTCGACATTCACATGTACCTTTGTTCTGGCTGTACTGTCACACGCGAGCAATGCAGAAGAAGCAAGGTTCGGCCATTTCGCTCGACCAACAACTGAGAGCTTGCCGTAGCGAATCAGACATCCGGGACAATGGGAAGCTGCTGTCAGCAACCGCGGGCTGCACACGAGGAAGACTAAACAAATCGACGGCTCGATTGGCTCGGTCGGTTCAGCTCTTGCTACGTCGGGTCTTTCAATACAGCGGCTCCACAAAGGGAAGCAAGCAGTAAAGCAGTCTTAGGATGGCTGCACGATCTATCATTAGCATGATCACCTCCAAGCGAAGTGCAACTTGCAGAGCGATCTGCAAAGGCGAGATGACCGACACGCTTTGTCATTGTTCGACAGCACAAAGGTTCTTCTGAACAATGAGACCGTTAGCACCGCCCCAATCGCGTTTGCCGGCATCGGTCATGCAAGTACGAATCAAATCTCGAGCTCGGGCCTCGTGCCTGTGCGTGCGGGTAATTGTAGGGGGTATCAAAAAAAAAAAAAAAAAAAAAAAAAAAAAAAAAAAAACAATTTTGGGGAAATTCACGGGACAGGTTTCCTGTGAATTTTGAAGCCCCCCCCCCCCGAAATTGGAACCTGGAATTTGAAGTAAAGGTCTAACATTTTCAGCAAAACCCTGAGGACGGGGAAAAGGATCCCTGTCTCTGGGTTTGTCAATTTGGCAGGGCTTATGTAATCAAAAATTTCCCCATCCCCAGGGAACCCCTTGTATCGGCTCTTCGACATCTGCGTTCACGTGAGCGATGAGAAGGCAAGTGCTGCTACCTTTGCAGCCAGTCAATTGCGACGAGCGACGAAAGAGCCATTCCACGGACAAACGAATGAGGAGGAAGCGGCGTTCTCAGCTGAGAGCGCCTGAGACACGACTTGCAGATCTGTTGACAAGAGCATGACCTCGCAAGAGCATTCACACTCTTTTCTTGCCTCGCTTGCACTGTCGTTCTCACGTCAAACGGCCAATCAGGAAGCCTGGTCTGGCCGATGTTGCAGCAGGATCACATGCAATGACTTTCAACAGAGCCGAATGTCGGTGCAGAACGAGCAAAGCTCGGTTGCGTTGGTGCAGGTTCTGTTTCGCATGCACCTCGACATGCATGTACGTTCTGCAGCATGTGTGCTTCTTTCGACTCGCTTAGAAGGTTAGGGTCAGGGTTTAGGTAGTCCCACAAAGCGGCTGCTCCCACGCAACAAGGCAATGGACAGTTGACACTCCGATCGAGCACAAGCCTCACTTGGTATTGGGGTACTGACAACCGCCCCCCACCTTTTGGAAGCGATGTCGATGCTTCGGTGCTTCTGAAGGCTCGTGTTATGACCGAAAGCATGCGAAGCTTCTTTCTCTAGCGCATGTTTGCATTGCTAATCTGCTCGCGACAGCGCTGTGTGACAGCTGTCTCGTCACTCGTTGCGTTAGGGTGGCTGAAAGGAGCATTCTGCAGAAACGGCCTATCTCCATCGTTGCTTGTTCCGCACATAGGCGCTTGCTCGTGAAGCCTCTGCCCGCTATTCCAGAGGTTGCCACACTCCGATCTAGCACTGGATTGACCTCTGCCGACCCCCCCCCCCCAATCAGAGGCGCTTGCCCTCGTCACAGCATAAGCACGTATCGAGGCCAGCCTCAACGTCCTGAAGCGAAATCCTGACGAGTTTGCCGGTGGACCCACTGAGACTCAGGTGTGTCGATGGCCTCTGCAATGGCCGTCCTGACGTGGTACGTCTGGTTGAAGCCGGCTGATCGATGTGATCTCGCAAAGCTGCTGGGTTATCTCTTTGGAACGAGGCTCCTTGTCGAACTCTTGGAAGACAGAGTGATGCAGCGGTACGCCAGGCTGTTGAGCTCGTGCTCATAGTACAGCGAGCGCTTGAGTTGATCGTTGAGGCCACCACTCCGCTGCACTCGGCCGCAAAAGCGCTCTCTGCGACGACGACGACGACGACGACGACGAGTGTGGCGTCGACCAGGAGATGGCTGCCGCCTCCGTTCTTGCCGAAGCCGACGAGGAGGAAGCTGTTCATGATGCTCAGCTGATTGAGGCCTCCCTCTCGCACAGCACCAGACATCTACAGACTGATACAAGCCCTCAGTCTCATTACAACATCAGTTCTGGACAGCTCTGGTGAGCTGCCTGATCGTAGTGTCTGACAAGCTAACCTTCGCGAATGCTGACAAGGCCCGATCCAACGATCCGGTCCCAATCGAGGATTCAAAGCTCATTGAGATAAAGACGACTGCCGCCGGATCGTCTGCCCGAACAAGGGACAAGCGCTTGACCGGCGGATCAAACTTTCGAAGCAGAGATGCGTTTGTACGATGTGGATTGCCGCACGGAGCGGCACGTTGCTGCTGTACGGAGCATCGTCGGCTTTACAAAAAGATCGTCCCACTCAGCAAAACGTGCGAGCGACCCTTCACACGCAGGACCCTGAAAACGTGCCCGACCTCGCACGGCAAAGAGTTTGCATATCGGCAGCTCGCTTCGAGTCGAATCCGCCTTCTTCGAAACCTTGGCGAGTGAACCTAAAGTTACCATGCACTTTCTAGGAACGTTCTTGTATGTGCTTCAATTCTGGTAAAGCGAAGCGGAGCTGCAATAGGAGCAGCAAGAAGGTCTGAGAGCGCGACGCTTGGGCAAACGCTTGGGCAACGAGATTTGGAGGTTTCTCGCTTCGAGAGCATTGCCCCCGGGCCACCATCTACTTTAGAGCGTTCGACGCAGTCTGCCTCGTGGGCATCTTGCGGAGGAGCTCGCGCTTCCCTCCTCCTTCCCTTCCAAGATGCAAGAGCCTTGGATGTCGGACGACATACAAAAGGTGCCCCTTCTCCACGACAAAGGATCGTCATTACCACCCCCAAGCACCGCATCCAACTCCTCGTCGTCGTCGTCACTTTGGTTCAGGATGAAGGTGGTCGCATCGCTCGCTACCCTGCTGGGCCTGGTCCACTTGGCTACATCTTCACCTGCCCCCTTGGCTGCCCGCAACGATGCCGCTGCTGCTGCTGCTGCTGCTGCCGCCGCCTCTCCCTCCTCCTCCGCTACGGCAGCTAGCGGGTTCGACCAGCAGACCTCGGCGTACACCGCATCGAGCGCCTTCCCCACCTCGATGTTTGCATCTTACTACAACGACCCGGCATCGATGACCGCCGAGCCTCGACCCGTCGTCACTGATGTCCAGCGCAACACCGTCTTCCCGGACATCCTCGCCAACCCCACCATCCTGCCGCTTGGCCCTTCGTCCTCGGAGGCCGTCTATCCTGTTGCCACGGGAGCCGCCTCGCCTGACATTGCTTCTCAGGTGCGCAAGGAGATCACCGACATCTTCTCTTCGTCGAGTGCCAACTGCACCAAGTGCACGGATGCGCTCAAGTCGGCACAGAAGCTTGCCCGCCAATCACCCAAAGATGTGCCTCCGATGCTCATCGACATGTGCACCAAGTACTCGTACAAGTCGGCGTCGACGTGCGCCAAGACGTATGCCCCTCAGGTGCTCGGCTCGGTCTACACCCAGATCCTCAGCTACGCCAACTTCTCCGCCGGTAGCACGGATGCTCAGTACATCTGCAACATTGTCGTCGGCTCTTCGGCCAGCAACTGCTCGCTGCCCAAGCCGCGCCATCTCGACGACGAGTTCCTCCACAGCTGGTTCGATGGCAAGCGCACTCCGCCTGCGACGTACAACATCAACGTTGGCGAGCCCACCAAGAACGGCAAGGATCTGCGCGTGCTGCACATGTCGGACATCCACGTCGACCCGCGCTTCTTTGTCGGCGGTGAAGCGTCGTGCACCAACGGCAGGTGTTGTCGTGCCGATGCGTACAATTCGACGCTGAGCAGCGGCAACTTTACGCAGGGGATGCTGCCCAAGTCGAACATATCGGAGGTGTCGACGTACTGGGGCAACTTCAAGTGCGATGCGCCGTGGAGTCTGGCGCTGTCTACGCTCGAGGCGGTGACGCCGCTCAACGGCGGCGATGAGGTGGACATGACGATTCATACGGGCGATATGGTGGTGCACGATCTGGCGCAGTACATCTCGCAGGACTTGGTCAAGTACACCCACCAGAGCTTGTATGATTCGATTCGATCGCTGCTCGGCAAGGGACCCGTGTTCAACGCGATTGGCAACCACGACTCGTCGCCGTCGGACTTCGCTTCGCAGGGTGCGCTGCCCGATGGCCGCTCGGACCAGCTCTCGTGGGACTGGGACAACCTCGCGCGCCTATGGGAGGCCGAAGGCTGGTTCAACCACGCCCAGGCCGAACAGGTGCGCTCGCACTACGCCGGCTACTCGGTCACCCCGCGCAAAGGTCTGCGCATCATCGCGATCAACACGGACTTCTGGTACAAGAACAACGTGTTCAACATGATCCACACGCAGAACCCGGACTACTCGGGCAGCCTGCGTTTCCTGACAGACGAGCTGTTCCACGCCGAGCAGCGCGGCGAGCGCGTCTGGCTCGTCGGCCACGTCCTCACCGGCTGGGACGGCAGCAACCCGCTCGACAACCCGACCAACCTGTTCTACCAGATCGTCGACCGTTTCGCACCGCACGTGATTGCGCACATCTTTTTCGGCCACACGCACGAGGACCAGTTCAACGTGTTCTACACCAACAACGGCACGAGCAAAACCGCGAACGCGGCGAAAGCGGTCTCGTTCATGGCGCCCTCGATCACGCCGGGCAACAACGTCAACCCGGCAGTGCGCATCATGCACGTCAACGCCAGCACGTACGAGGTGATGGACTACCACCAGTTCTACACGCGCGTGCCGACGTTCCCGGACCTCCCCGCGTCCTCGCACGGCCCCGTGTACGAGTACCTCTACTCGGCGCGCTCCGCGTATGGCAACTTTACGGCGTCCAATGCCAACTCGACGCACCCCGTGCCAGATGGCTTGTGGCCAGCTAGTGCGCCGCTCAACGCTACGTTCTGGGCTAAGCTGACCGAGGAGATGGCGGTGCGCAAGGAGCTCGTCCAGCAGTTCACGGTGTACCAGGGCCGCAACAGCCCCAAGAGCCCCAAGTGTACGTCGGACGACTGCGTCAAGGCCAAGATCTGCTACATGCAGTCCGGCTCGGCGATCCTGGGCAAGCAGTGCCCGCAAGGCTTCGGCTCGGTTCAGTCTTAGACTCGTCATAGAAGTGTCACACATAGACCTCACTCATCACAGCAGCGCATGAAACGAAAAAAAAAAAAAAGTGACTGACCGACGAGACCTCTAAAAGTACAGAATCCAATGAGCGGGCAGGGGATATACAACAGTGTTTTTGTAAAGGAGGGGGTATCAGACTCTACTTGCGAGCAGAGAGCTTTTCCTGCTCGACCATAGCGCGGATGTCCTTCTTGAGGATCTTGCCGGACGCCGACTTGGGCAGCGCATCGAGCCAGGTCAAACCCCTCAACTTCTTGTAGTTGGCATTGACGCGCGTGTTGACAAACTCGAGCAGCTCCTTTTCGAGCTGCTGCTTCTTGTCCGCATCGTCGCCGACCTCCTCCTTGGTCTTGGGGTTGAGCACGACAAAGGCCCATGGCAACTCGGTGCCCTCGTGATCGGGAACACCAAGCACAGCACAGTCGCCGACGCGCTCCTCCTTGAACATGAGCGCCTCGAGCTCCGAGGGCGGCACCTGGAAGCCGTTGTACTTGATCACGTCCTTGAGTCGGTCGGTGATGGTGACGTAGCCCTCCTTGTTGACCTTGACAATGTCGCCGGTGCGCAGGAAGCGGTCGGGCGAGTCGACCGAGGGGATGAACGTCTTGGCGTTGGCCTCGTCGTTGTTGAGGTAGCCCTGCATCATCTGAGGACCACGCAGGCACAGCTCGCCCTCCTCGTCAAAGCCGACCTCCTTGCGGTCCAGTCCGATCACCTTGGCCTCGGTACCGGGCACAAGCTGACCAACAGTGCCTGGGTAGTGATCGAGGTCCTTGCTGTTCTGACTGCACACGAGCGGCGACATCTCGGACATGCCGTATCCGTCGGTTGACTCGATGCCGAGACGCTTCTTGACGGCAAGACGAAGCTCGTGGGGAAGCGAAGCGGCGCCAGAGCTGACCCTGGTGAGCGAGCAGAGGTCGTAGTTGTCGACGCTTGGGTGCTTAGCGAGAGCGAGAAGGATGGGGGGCACGACAAAGCAGAAGGTGACGCGGTGGTTCTGGACAGTGGAGAGGAAGACATCGAGCGCGAATCGGGGCAGCACGATGCAGGGCGTGCAGGTGTGCAAGGTCACGAAACCCATCAACATTCCGTAGCAGTGGAAGAGTGGCAAGAGACCCATGTGGAACTCGCCACGGCTGAGACGCGGTGCGAGGTGAAGACCGCCGAGCTTGTCGGTGACCGTGTTGATCGAGTCGGCGGCGGTGTTCCAGGTCTCGGCGATGCGGGTGGTGAAGTAGCCGTTGAGGTATTCGCAGCCGTGAGCGTACCAGTTGCCTTCGTCGATGAGAGGATCGTTGGTGCGGTCGAGCATGGCATACGACGCCTGGATGACGTTGGCGACCATAGCGTAGTGCGAGAGCATGACGGCCTTGGGTCCACCGGTGGTGCCAGAGGAGAAGCAGTAGACGGCGGTGGTGGTCTTGGGGTCGACCTTGACATTGTCCAGCAATGCGCGGGTCTCTGGCAACTCGTCCCTTCCGACCTTGAGGATCTTTGCGATGGAGGAAGCGTGCGACTCTTCAAAGACGAGGATCTCGGGAACAGCAGAGAGGTGCTCGAGGCCGTCTTCGCCCTTCTGAGCCGCCTCGGTGGCAGCCTCCTGGGTAGACTTGTAGAAGGCGGCGGTGGTGAGGATGGCGGTGGCCTTGACCATGCGGATCTGGTGGGCAATCTCGGTGGGCTTGTAGGCGGGGTTGAAGAGAGCGACACTGGCGCCGGTCATCATAACACCCAGCGCACAGGCGAGGTAATCGTGTTGGTTGGAGGCGTTGATGCCGACGACGTCGCCCTTGCCGTACTTGCGACCGGACTCGGTGGAGGCCGAGATGAGGGCCGAGGCAAAGTTGGTGGCATAGTCGCGAACCTCGACCAGCGAGAGGGGTTTTGCGTCAGGACGGCCCGAGACCTCGGGATCAGCAGGGTAGAGGAGGGGAGCGTTGGCGCGCTCCTTGCATGCTGGGAGATCGATGGGCTTGAAGAGGAACTCGGGGAGGGTGTAGTTGGTGGGGGCGGTGAAAGCGTGGGGCGACTTGATGATCATGGTGTCTCTTTCCATGTAGAATTTGCGCTTGTAATCGGTGGTTGTGGCTCGCACTAGGTTGAGTGCTGCGAGGGAGGCGGCGAGGATGCCTGCGTAGAGAAAGAGAGGTGGGAAAGATGGACTGGATCCTGATCGAGTCGTGGACGAGGGGTGGATGATGTGCGCAGAAAAGGCGTGGAGGTAGTCGGAGAGATGATAGAGAGAGTTGCGAAAGATGTCAAACATGTCGGGCTGTGGTTATATAGGAGCGGTGCGGGAAGCGCGCTGCAGAGTGTGGTAGGATAGACGCTGAGTGAGCAAGGCGAGTGAACCGCCTGCAAGAGGAAGGAGGAGCCGGGCAGGGCTGAGACGCGGGCTGTTGGCGCTGAACTGTCGAGGCAGCCAGGAACGAGGGTAGAGTAGCTGTCAGTGTACGCACTGGACAGCCAGATCACATGGAGCAAGAGGGCTGAAGGGCGCAATAACGTTGATGGGAATGATCAGGCGAGGCGGAGATTCAAGAGGAGGAGCGGCGTTGGCGTGTGCAGATGCGAGCTACACTCTGGCTGTGGAGTTGGTTGAGGCGACGGCAGGATAGCTTTGCGAGTCGAAGCCAAGAGGCAAGAGCGGCAATGAGAAGGGGGGGGGGGGAGGAAAGAGGCCTAGACCAGTGAATGAGGAGAGGATTGAGATGGTGGAGAGTGGCAGAGAGACGGTTTCGAGAGCGATTTGGCACAAGTTTGGCAGCTAAGCCAGCAAAAGCAGAGAGAGTGTGTGTCAAAGCCCGAATTCGAGACAAAAGCGATGCAGCTCGACTCGACTCGACTCGATGCCGCCTCTGCACAGAGTCAAGCGCCAAATGCAAGCCTCCAACCGGCTTCTGAGCACATACACACACACACACGCATGCAATCCTCGAATGTGCCGCAGAATGCTGCCGACAGGCTGCTGAGTCGCAGCAATCAAGGGTGGAGGCTTTTCGCCCCCCCCCCAAAAAAATAAGGCGCGTGAGTGCAGCTTCGGATCGACCGCTCCGCAAGCGTCAGCAACGAGAAAGTGCCGGAACAGCCGATGATTACTACCTCCACCACCACCTCGCCTCGTTGTTCTCGCCAAAATGCCAGTCGAACGCCGATGCTGTATGCGGGCTTCTCGGGTAACCGCCCTGCCTAACCTCTTCTTTTCCCTCAACTCTGTCTTGCCACAGCCGGCTGAGATCGAAATTCTGGAACCTGTCTAGGCGCCACGATGCCGCTTTCTCTCTTTTCAAATTGAGGCCAAAATCTTGGATTTTGTAGAATTTCAGCCTTCGAGCTCATCAGCGCCTCTTTTTCCGAAAGCGGTTGAGTCCCGTCGCAAGCAAGCGCCTCTTGGAGAAGCTCTCCATGGCCAGACTTTTGCTCTCGTCGCCGTTGGTGAGCAAGGCGGTTCAGCAACAGCTTACCATTCACTGCATGTTCGCTGCACCCGACTCCCGAGACCGCGTTCGTTGTCGCTGCCTTCACTCGCCGCGATAGACAGGCTCTCGCTTTTCAGCAAACGCTTGCAAGCCCTCCAAGCGGTCCTTGGTGCCCAAGATGGTCTCATAGCATTGGCGTTCAAAGTCGAGCGCCGTTTCAGGGTCCATCTGCTCGCCCTTGTCGATCGCAAGCTTGGCAGCTCGTACCGCCAGAGGTCCTGCGAAGAAGTGCAAAGAAGAAGAGTCAGTGTTAGGTTTGCAAGGTTTCCTCGCCAACTCCCGCTTGCGCAAACGCTCGCTCTGAGCGGAGTTGCGCATTTCCGTATCCGTGGCCGGTGGTCGTGGTCGTGATCACTTCATGTGCTTCCCTCCGCTCATTAGAGCTCTCTCTTCCCTCCAGCTGACCACCGCATGAGCAACACTCAGCAACATGTCAAGAAGCTGGGCTGCAATCTCGGAGGATTACGCCGTGCCCTGCTGATCAGACCCTTTGCGAGAGCGCTTGCGGAGGTTGAGCAACAACCAGATGCGTGCGGGTTGCTTGAACTCACCATTCTTAGCGAATGATCTTGCGAGCTGCACGCCTTTGCTGAATGCAGCAGTGTCGGCCCCTTCCTGTGCGACGATATCGACAAACCCGATGCGATTCGCTTCGACGGCGTCGACGAGTTTGGCGCTAAAGATGAGCTCTTTCGCACGAGCGGGTCCTACGAGGCGCGTCATCCTGCTCGTTCCGCCTGCTCCTGGGATGATGCCCAGCCTCGTCTCTGTGAGCCCCAACTTGGTCGCCGCAGGACCTGCGATTCTAAGATCGCATGTGAGCGCAAGCTCCAGCCCACCGCCCATCGCCAGCCCGTCCAGACACGCAATCGTCGGCATCGGCAGCCGCGAGACGTTGGTGAACACCTTTCGCAGCCCAAGCAGAAACGCATCCACTTCGGGCTTCGACATACCCTTGCGCTCCTTGAGATCCGCACCGGCGCAGAAGGTGCCTGGGACAGAGGAGCGTATCAAGAGCGTGCGCACGTTGGACGACGTGAGCAGAGACGTGACGTGCTCGTCCATCTCGGCGAGCAGCGCCCGTGAGATGGCGTTCTTCGCGGGCGCACGGTTAAGCGTCAGCACTGAGATGTGCTCATCGTACGGCGATATGGATCCAAGCTCGGCCTTGGCGATGTCGGAGAGTGGTGTGAGCGTTGCCAGCTGCGATGGGTCGATTGCCGTCGAGTAGCTGCGCAGGACAAGGCTGCTCGAGCGGCGCAGCGAAGCCGCAGTGGAGCCTGTCCTGAAGAGTTTGGGACGTAGTGCTAGCATGTTGATGGTGTGATCGCCAGTCGTCGATAGTGTTGTGTTCGTCGTCAATAGCAAAGAGGAGCCGGTGACAGACGTTTACCCCGCATTGACCCTTGCTGGCCCGAGCGAACCGGCCGACTGCGAGCCGCTACGACCGAAACGCGGATCGGCCCCGTATTTGCTGGGATCGGGTCGCTTTTTTGAGCAAAATCGGGAATTTGAAATTGACGCCTTGAGCTTCGAGCTTTCGAGCTTTCGAGCTTTCGAGCTTTGGTGCATTCCAACACCTTCCTGGCATAGTCCTCGTGCTGTTACAGACTACCTCCATCACGCACGACAAACAAAACGCATATACCAACCATGGCGGCATCAGACGAGCACCCCATCAACCAGGGCGACTGGTGGAAGATCTACGGCGAGCCCACCACCAAGCCGGGCTGCATCAGCGTCGACGAGCTCAGCGCGTGGTATGCCGACAAGGCCGTGGGCAAAGACTTTGTCGTTGTCGATGTGCGCCGCTCCGACTGCGATGTGAGTAGCCGTCCCTCATTTGCACCCCATCGACTGTGTATGCTGACCCGTCTGTTGGAACCAACAGTACATTCTTCCCGGAGCGATCAACCTTCCAGCGCATACACTGCCCGCTACGCTCCCCTCGCTCGTCCCAATGCTCTCGACCGTCCCCAAATTGGTCTTCCACTGCAACTCGAGCAAGGGCAGAGGAACACGCGCGGCGGGATGGGTGGCGGATGCGCTTGTCAAGATGCACACTCAGTCGGGTGCTTCCGAGTCGCAGGCGCAGCAGAGTGTTGCACAGCAGATGCTCATTCTCACCGGCGGCGTCATCGCCTGGACCGAAAAGCACGGCAAGCGACCGCTCGAGACCAGAGGTCAGCCTTGGGATGGCAAGTCACTGTCTGCGATCCCGCTCTAGTACGAAACGAAGAGGCAAGCGAGTTGGATGCAACGACGTGTGTGGGAGTGCGCTCAGCGCAGTTTGTTTCATTCTAGTTGTTCTACCGCAGTCGAACGGTGTGTCGGACGATCTACAGTGCGAACTCGAGTGAGTTTAGAACTTGCCGATGAGCAGGTTGCCGACCATCTCGCGTGCTGTGATCCAAACAGTGATGCCAAACGTGGGCAGATCGAGCGTCGAGCTGAGCACATCGGCAAGTCCAAACGGAAGCATGGGAGGGATCCAGCCCTGAGCGAGCTCGAGCGCCCAGCAGCCGTCTTCGGGCATCATGTACTGCTTGACGGTGCCGCGACGAAGGTGGTGCACCGATCCGGCGGGGTAGTGCTCGGCCTTGAGCGCGCCGGCGGGGAAGGCGTACTGGTTTCCCGTCAGGATGTTGAAGTAGTCGTCGGCCTGCTCGATCGCAAAGCATAGTGTGGGTCAGTACGCGCGAAGATTCGCAGACGTCGCTCGTCGGTGCTTATAGCGACTTACCGTGTGACGACCCGTGTGGCCCTCAGTTCCAACAGGCGTGCCAAAGAAGATCAGGTACTCGGTGATCGAGGCGTGGATGATGTACATGCTGCCCATCGCACCGCCAGCATTGTTGAACATCCACTCGGACTCGACGCTGAAGTGGTTCTTGTTGATGTAAGGCGCGAGCTTGGGATCGGCGCGGAGATTGTCGAGAATGTCGTCAAAGATGGCGGTGGCATTGCCGGGGTGGTTTGCGACGGCGGTGGATGCGATCTTGTAGATCTGCTTGTGGTCGAAGATGTAGAAGCTGGAGCGGATCGAGTCGAGTGCGGCGCTGAGGGCGCAGAACCCAACGAGCAGAGCCGAGAGCAACACCCAGCTGCGTTTGGGTGTCGACGAGGCGGTGTTGGCGCCTTTGTTGCTGCGAGGACGATGAGACGACATGGTGTGCGGTGGAAGTGGTGGAAGTGGGAGGAGAAAGAAGAAGTTGGATCGGAGAGAAGGAAAGCGAAAGCGAGACGGAGCAACGTAACGACAGTGATGACGAGCGGCCAAAATGGTGCGGGTGATGAGAAGAGAAGGAGGAGGAGAGGCAAAAGTGTTACTTTTCCGCTCGACATCTTTTTCTCGGAAGACGCGCTTCTGTAGAAAATCGACCCATTTTGAAGAAAAAAAAAAAAAAAAGAAAAAAAAAAAAAAGAGCCGACCTGTCAAAAATCACACCACAACGCTGCAGGAAGCTCAATGATCGGCTGCGAATCGCTTGGCGTTTCGTCCAGAAGCCAGGGATGACAAAGTTTCTTCATGCTCTCGTCGCTGATGGATAGATGTCAGACCACTTTCGGCGTCAAGTGTGTCTACTGCGCATCAACAAGATAGAGTGTTCATTCGAAAGCTGTACAATAAGGGAAACTGAAGAGACTGCAAATGCGATACGAAAAAGGGAGCGCGAAAATCTATGGGAGAAAAAGGGGACCAAAAAAAAAAAAAGAAAAAAAAAAAAAAAAAAAAAAAAAAAAAAAAAAAAAAAAAAAAAAACACACAACACCCTGACGCAGAGATAAGAAAGGCCATCAAGGCTATCTTTGCTGACCGTCAACAAAGGAGGTTGATCCTGGCTGGATATAGGACGGTACGACGGCGGATCCTCGATGCAGCTTTCAAAGCTCGTCGTTCTCGTCGTGGCCGTTCAAGTCAGCATAGCTCTGCATAACGTCTTCGAGACGCATGAGACCCGATCCTTTGCCGTGCGTCAGGCTGTCGATGCGGATGTTGAGTTGCTTGGCCCTCTTGCGCAGCGCATCCCGCGTTCGCCACAGCTGCTGCAGCTGCGACAAAAGCTGCTTCTTTCGGCTCGCTGCGTTGATGTCTTCGACCACCACAAAGTCGTCCTCGGCCGCTTCGTCTTCCGACTCGGAGCTGGTCACGTCGTCGTAGTCGTGCATGCTGCTCTGGCGTGAAGAGATCGAGGCGCGCCGTGTGGTCGCTGTGCGGACATTGTTGCTGCTGGCTGTGGTTGAGGAGAAGCGTGCGAGCTGCTTCTCGATCTTGTCCTGCTCCTCGTCGAGATACTGTAGCAAGTCGTAGATCTCGCGACGGTAGTCTGGCATCGATTTGCGTGGATCCAAAACGTACTCGTCGGAGCTCGTTGGCGGATTGCAGAGCGCGGAGGCCCGGGCGATGGTGCTCATTGTTGCAATTGCGACACCGTCAGGTCTAGGGTATATGGCGGGAGGGAAGGAACACGGAGCGAGGATGGCGATTGAGAGGAGGAAAGTGCTGGTCTGACATCACACGAGCACGAAAGCAACGCAAACAGATATCCCAAGTCGTTTGTTCAAAAGCAGCGAGAGCCGCTCTGAGCTTACTCTTGCATCAGACCTGCAGACAGGCGCTTGCACACAAATGCCTCGCCATTTCACGCGCCATTCCGCTCATCACTCAGCCAAGACAAACGCTTGGCGGCCCAACTGCGTGTCTGTCGCGCGAAAAATAATGTGTTAAGTCGCGTCATCTCGCTGCGTCTTTTTCTTCCTCGGCCTTGCGGTGAGACGGTCTGTTTCTCGCGCACTTGTCAAGAATTTTCGTACATCGAGGCTGGACCATAACTTTTGTCAGAACCTCCGCCGAAGCTGGCTCGCGAGTCAACTTTGTGGTCTGGGCAATGGCTCTTGCACGACCTCATGCAGAAGTTTCGTTTGGACAGCCGACCGAAAGCAACGGAGCTGAGCCAGGGTGAACCACTGCTGCTGAGACGCTTCGCCAGCGTGCAAGCTTTGGCAAGTCAAGGCGCTCGAGTGCTCCCTCGAGGTCACACGTCGTCACACGTCATTCCTAGAACATTTGCGCGCACAATCGAAGCCATTGTCATTGTCATGTGAGAGTTCGAGTGGGGAAAAAAGCCGTCACCAGCGTTTGTGGATCGTCCAGCTGCGAAAAAAAAAACCCCCCGGGAGAAAGGAGGAGAAGAGGGGAAGGGGTTTCGAATCGAGACTATATACAGTACAACCCAACCAAATGGTCCGAGGCGACACTACTTGCGAGCGGCGACGAGGTCGAGAGAGACCGGGGCCGAGGTCTTTGCCCGTCGCCCGTTGAGCATGCGGCCTGCATGGACAAGGCCTCCCTCGTGCATCGGCATCATCCCAACGACTTCTTCCGACTCGTCCTCGTCCCTCTTCCTCTTGTTCCTCATGAAGCCCGTCTTGAAGAGCTTCTTGCGCAGCGGCCAGTCACTAGCGATGCAGATCGAATCCGCGCGCAGCTGAGCTCTCGCGAGCCTGTCGTTCTCTCTCGCCTGATCTCCGAGTTGAGATATCCCGAGGTGAGCAGCTTGCCAGCGACCCTGTCGATGTACTCGCGCAGGCCTTGGATCGAGGGGTCGACATAGAGGCTAGGCCTGAGGTACTTGCCGAAAAGAATCTTCTTCGACCTGGAAGCTGCCTTGAAGCGAGCCGCCGTAAGAGGTTTGATGTACTGCTTCTTGAGTGAGGGATCCAGACGCATCCATGGCGCATCGACGTAGCGAGGTACCAGTGGGCTCGCGAAAGCGCTCCTGTGCAGCTTGTAGCCCAGCCGCAGTGTCGAAAGCTCCGTCGGATGGCGGACCGCAAGGTGCCTCTCCCAGGTTGTTCTCGTCGTGCAGTCCAGCCCATGATCGATCGAGCCTTTCTTCGAGTAAGGGCACAAGGGACAGAAGCTGGCTGCTTCCATGAACTTGAGCAGGCTCTTCTCTCGGCCACGAGCAGAGAAGAGACGCGATCCTGCACCAAATGCTCGACGCTGCCTTGCTCGACCTGTCGTCGTTCTTCGCCATTGCATTCGCGTTGACCACTCTCAGACCTCGTTTGTTGTCTCGATGTCCGTTTGCTCCATGCTAACTCCTTGAGTCTGGTCGACCGAGACTCTGGACATGTGGCTTGGCCGATCCCATCCTGCCTGCCAAGCTGCCCTGCACGCCGTAGGCGTTGTTGAGGTCACGTAGCCTCGTCCTGGAGCCCACGACGGCCTCGCGCTCGACTTCTGTGATAATGCGCGGCATGATCCTCACACAGAAAACACAAGAAGGTGGAAGGGGTTGTCCAAACTTTTGTAATACAGTGACGCCCTGCTGCAGCTCGCACGCCTCAGGGTTTTGCTGGCGGACACGATTGGATCCAGGGAGCTCGCAACGGCGACATGGAGCGGTCAGGTGTCGAGACGCTGCGGAGGATGACGGCAGTGGCCGACACTGCTGCTGTCCAAGAGGACGACGACCAGGACAACATGGAGCAATTCGTCCAAGACGACGTTCTCAACGACACCACCACGGATACCACCAAGACCGAGGTCGACGATGCTGTTGACTCGCTGCGTCCGCCGACCCTGTCATGACCCTGGCCAGCGTGCGCGACGCCGTCTCTAGCGTCTCATTCTGCGTCTCGTGGTGGATCCTCACCTGGTAGATCGTATCACACCAGTACCGAAGCTTGCCAACCGCGATCTTGCCATCTGACGAGAACTCGCCTTCGGTGGTCCAGGCCGAGTGCGCCAGAAAGAAAATGAGACGCTCGAGTGACGCTGGCACATTGCTATAGTCGAGTAGGTGGTCGAGCACAACGAAGTTACCCTCAGCGTCCACGCGCTGCTTCTTGGCCAGACCGCTTCGCATCATCGCGGACATCTGCATCCCTGTAAACCTGCGGATGCGCGTGATCTTGTCGTTTCATTGAATCTGCGAGTCCGCAGACCAAGTGATAGGTTCACGCGTCGGCTGGACAAGCCTGTCGACGTAGATGAGCAAGGCTTGTCGCGCCCCGGCCGTCTCCCCATGAGCAAGCGCAGCAGCGAGGCCTCGCATCCTCGTCGTGCTGCCTGCGATGTGCTCTCGCTCCGCCTCCGTCACAGTTCGAGGCATCGTCGCCAAACAAACAAGGGATGGGGGACCAGAGGTGGTATTGCAATGAGCGAGTAAGTCGTGGCGACACAGATCGAGATCCGCGTGTCGCTCGAGCGTTGGCCGAAGGCAGTGTACTTGGACAAGTCCACATACAGCGGCAGCCATCTACTCTCAGAACAAACAGCAGAAGTGCGGATCGAATGAGCGTACGTCCATGGTACTTCTCAGAGAGTGTTTGGTGAGACTCTCGTCCACATCCTAGCTTTCGACGCTCAACTAGCTTGCTCTCTCAACACAACTTTCGACCGCTTGAATTGATGTGCCGGCAGCATTGCTCGACCAACTGTCACACCAGTGATGCCAGAATCCCAGACGTTGGTCTGCTGCGGGCATCGTTGGTCTATGATTGTCTGCCACGAGTCGAGTGGCGTGCCAAGGCTCTCAGACGGGGTCAAGAGGCCGGCAAGAAGCTTCTCGCCCAGACCAAAAGCAAGGGCAGAGGTGTTGGACGAGAGAAGTGAATCGAAATAAAAGAAGCACTTGAGCTTTGTGTCGATGATGAGAACCGTCCAGTGGTACACAGACAGCTGCATCAGGACTACAATAGCATCAATGTGCTTGCGGTCGATCACAGTGATCTTCAAGCTGGCGGGAGACTCGAATCTTTCGACAGTCTTGTTGAAGTCGATTACCTTGAGCAGCTCTGCAAAGTCCGTGTCCAGGAATTTGAGGCGATTGTTGGCCGTGCTCTTGAGGACAATGTCGAAGTAGGCATTCAAGAGTGGGCCAGAGAGCATCTTGCTGTGACCAAGGCTGCAGGTGTCTCTCAGACTGAGCAGACGATGGATGACCCTGCAGCTCAAAGTGCGGTATGCTGTTTGCTGTATGACCTGCTGATGGAAGCTGGTAAACACGAAAGGCTGGCTTTTGCTGCTACGAGCAGCTCTCATACAGGCACAACCAACGAAAAGGCTTGCTTGGGATGTTGTGCTTATCCTTGTCATGAATTGTCTTTGTATGAGCATCCCACAAGTCTGGATCAGGAAATCTGCCCATGAGCAAGAGTTGACTGGAAGACTGCAGCAAAGGACACCAGACTTGCAGTCAGCCAAGTGTCCCATTGTGCCTCTGACTACCCTCTTGTCCTTGATTGAAATTTTTTCTTTTTCTATTGAAGGGTAAAATTCTAAGACTTTGATGTATATATCTGCCTCTCTGCCCATCGCACACCAACAACTTTGCCAAGCAGCATCATCCGCTCAGCACTCATCCGCTCAGCATGCAGCATCATCTGCTCACTGGCTGCATCATCTGCTGTATGTTGTGCCGGTCTTCAGCTCAGTCGCCATCATCACCAGATCTCACAAGCACCCTTTCCACCTTTAGGTAAGTTCCATTCAAACCGCATCCAGATGATAAGTTTAGTACTGACCAAATCTTTCTTGTCTGGTCCACTCTCCAGGTCAAACGACATGCCACCTCAGTGACTATCTGGACTTAGCGGTTCCTGACAGTGGTTGTTGGTACCAATAATCCAGAGTATGAACTTGGAATTGATTATCTTGGGCATGTATCACTGATATGATTTTGGTGGCATAATAACGTGGGGAGAAATAATCCTTTGTGAGCCTGGTTGATGATGGTCTGGTAGCTTGGACTTATGCAACTTGCCAAAGGTGAAACTATGTGGCTGAAGGTGCCATATTGGGATAATAGGCGCCTATAACCAAGTTAATGGTAGAGGAAATCAGGTGTTGATTCAATAAGTCTGTCATCCATCAGTACAGTACATGGTCATGTTCAGGTAAAGTTGTGCAATTGACTGGCAGTCGTGCAGGTCCGCGTAGCCAATGAGTTGTCAGCACCTATAAGCACCTCTCTGCTGGGAGCCTTGGCCAATCATCATCATCGGGCTCAAGTGGCAAACCAATGGCAAGTGAGCAGTGAATGTCAGAAGTGAGCAGTGAGTGTTGGTTGTCTCCGCATTGTACGTGTTCCATGTGCTGAGCATGCATTGTCTGTTCGGTAAATGCATTATCTGTGCCAACAATGCCCCTCCTTGTTGTGAGAGGTACAGCACCATGGGCAGGGCCAGCATGGGCCCACCGCCGCAGAGGTCGGCTGTCAGTAGGCAGTACACCGACTCCCCTGTTAAGCCTCAAGGGTCTGGTGACCTCGTGAGGTGTTGTTGAGGGGTGCTGGAGTAGTGAGGCTTGAGGCGAGGGGTCCTGGGACTACTTGGAGGTCCAGGTTTGTCAAGTGCATGTGGGGTGTTCTAGGAACAGTCTGAGATTTCCACCTACAGGGTGTGAGTAGAGAAAATACAATCGACGAGCTAAGACCAGGGCCATCCTGGCACCAGGGCAGGTTTTGTACTTCTGTGAGCAACCCTGGCAATGTGCAGGTCTTGTGCAGGTGTGATGTGGCGCCTCACGGCATGTCACATACAGCCCTTCGAGAAGGCCTCCAAGGCAGTGACTCGTAACACCAGCATGATCGATACGCCAGCAAGCGATGCTGCGCACAAAGGACAAGTGCATACAAAGGAGCAAGGAGGTGATCAAGCAATGAGCTTGATGAGGTGTACACTGCAATGAAGGGTGTAACGTACTCGAGGGTAGGAGTGTACGGATGACAAGATTTGGGGTTGTATGCAGTCATGAGAGTCTGTGGGAGACGACAGTGAGGATGTGTGCAAATGAGTGCTGTGCTGTGCATGAGCAGTCTTTGCAATGCGTTGGAGTGATGTGACGATGAGTCGTGCTTGGACATGAGCGTGGTGGCGAGCGAGGAAGTGTGCGTGGTTATGAGCAACAGGCAGGCGACTGTGTGGTGGTAGGGGAACGAGAAGAGGTTGCGAGTGAAATTGTTGACGATGTCGAAAGGTAGCTTACGCTGCGAGAAACGGTGGAGAACAAAAATGATTGCGCTGCGAGTGGTAGTGTCGTTGATGGAATATTTGCCGCAAGTGGAGGTGGCGCATATGAAGGATTAGGCCGACTCTCGCTGAGACGCCTTTTGTTTGTCAGCCTCGAGCTGGTACAGCAGCAGGTCTCTGGCAAAGACAGCCGGTCCACTAGCAATTGCAGCCCTGGTGGCGGAAAGATTGAGGGTGTTGATGGTTGAGTGGCGCTCGAACTGCGCTTTGGGCGTCGAAGGTGCCTTTTGCAAGAGCTTGTTGTCGACAACTTG
Organism: Sporisorium sorghi; assembly: GCA_023212695.1. Lineage (NCBI taxonomy): Eukaryota > Fungi > Basidiomycota > Ustilaginomycetes > Ustilaginales > Ustilaginaceae > Sporisorium > Sporisorium sorghi. The sequence goes on along the minus strand of JALCCG010000237.1, from coordinate 12,776 downwards.
GCTCAGGATCATCAGGTGCTTGTTGTATGCATACCTCATGTCGAGTCCTGCAAGCTTGGCGATGCTTGCCACAGATGTCGCGTAGCTTGCCAGTGTATGGTTAGGGTCCGGGCTCGTGTTTGGGAAAAGGAACGCACCAACACCCATGATGGTTTGCAACAAGTGGCGGTTCTTGAAGCCACCAATGTATGGAGTGCTGCTGTGAGTCTTGCGGTAGACTGACAGTTGTCCAAGGTCGATGATGGCGCTGACTGTGAGTGGTGTGTCGCACTTCTTTCCACTGTAGTGGATGACGATCTTGCCTGCGTCCCATCCTTTTACAGTGAAGCCGATTGGGATGAAGCTTGCAACAACTGTGATCGAGTGGGATGATACAAGGTTTACCAACAGATTGTGGCCAGCTCGAGCCTGCAGACCTTGGAGACCAGGTTGAGGCTGCACTTGCCAAACCTTCTGAGCCTGCTCCTGCTGTCACCATCACCACCACCACCACCACTTCTGCTGCAAGTGTAGCCAAGCCACCAATCACCAACCTCCACACATGCAAGTATTGCTTGAAGCCCTCTACCAAGCTCAAGGAGATCTTGTGTGAGTGGAGCAGGTGTGCAAACATCTCTTTCAATCAGGCACTACACCACATCAACCACGTCAAACAACACACTGACCTGCCCATGGCCTGGCTGTTCGAGCTCCTCACCTTGCATAGCAAGGCTTTGCTTCATTCGCCTCTTAGATTTGCACTTGACGCTCTAACTGAATTGGGAATTCAGATCCTTACATCTCACAGCTCCTTCTAAATTACTGTATCAGCATGGTGGGAGACATCTTGGTGCACGATAGACTCAGTCTATTGGGCTGCACTCTTCTTCAAATGACTAGGTATCAGCTTCAATTTTGAACTCCGGCTTGATCTAGCCCCACCTGGACAAACAAGAGATCTCTCTCTTGTCAACGAGCCATTGTTGCAGTTTCTATCTGTCATCACGTCGTACAGTGATTTACGGTACCGGATACTGTAATTTAAATTACTGTTCAGATCACTTTCGTCCGGATGGGCTGTCATCGATCCACCAGCTGTGCTGACCTCTTTGAGTCGCACTTTGGTTGTGGTTGCGTCGAGCAACTTTCCATTCAGCGGCATCGAAGAGGGGTGGCGTCCTTGTCAGCAACGATGCGACATCACAGAGACGTGCTGGAGCAGCAAGCGATACTGGTAGCTCAGCTTGGTTGCGATCGCTCGCAAGCTGTGAGAAGCAGGCGCGGGAGAGCGGGGTGCGACCGTGCTTGTGTTGATGTGGATGAGATGCTCATAGACTGCGCGAACTGGGCTCAGAGGCGATCTTGAGAACCTGTACGCGCTCCTGGAACGCTTCGTCAACTACGAGCACCAGGGAGAGCAGGTGCAAGAAGACAGCGATCGAAGCGGTGTGGACTGTTATTTGTTCGCTCTCCTGGATGGTTGTAGCAGACCAGCTTCTGCTCGCAGCCCGTCCGCGTGGGCTACCGCCTCCAAAGCGGCGCCTGTCAGGGCCCGTCGAAGCCGCAGCCAGTCTATGCACCCTGGACGGTCACGACTGAAGAAGTAGCACGCAAGAACCAATCTGTCTGCCGCGATTCAGAGCTGCTTCAAAGTCTGGACGGAAGGCTGGTCAACCAGCATCTCACCTCGAGCCTTCACGCAAATCCCTGCAATGAGGCGCATCGCAGCCGCGACAGAACAGCTGGCCAGTGGTCCACATCTGCTTCAACGCTCTCAGGTCTGAGTCGAGCAGTCACAAGGCTTTTCAACAAAGAGTCAGCGCGATCGTGTACGCACGGTGTGCAAACTGCATGCTAGATGTCTCGAAACTTCGCTCGAAGTAAAGCTAGCCATCGCCACGCTCTAAGTGCCCTCGCGCAGCCGTGCGTCTCAGCCTTAGTGTCATCTGTCCGTGACGACGAGCAGGCAGCTCAGAGAGACGCAAGCAGATAGCCGGACGAGCCGTCGTCCCTTGCCAGAAGTGGCGTCGCGCGTATCCACGTCCTTGTTCAATCTGCTCTCTGTCAGTCAGGACGATGCTGGCTGCCGTCGAGGATCTCAATTGCAAGGAAGACGTCATGTTGCGATCCCGCCATCAATCTAACTTTCATTCACACACGAACGCGAGACTAACAGTGAAGAAGTGTTGATTGAAGGAGAGTTCTACACTGGTCTACAAGGTAGATGATGAAAGAACGAGTGCAAGCTTTGCCAGCGTTGTACGGCTCGGCGGTATCGAAAGCGAAAGGGAGTAGCTTCACTTCTTGCAGTCGGTCCAGATCGAGTCGAGCGCCTTGACCTCGAGATCGACGAGCCGGAGCTTGTCGTCGCCGATCGAGACAGCCACCTTGGCAGGCACCTGGTCGTTGTCAAAGTAGAAGACCGAAGTGCCGGCGAGCTCGCCGTCGTTGACAAACACCTCGATGATGGACCTGTCGACGACGGCCTGCAGCTTGATGTACTGGTCCTTGCCCGTGGTGTCGAGGTACTCGGACGGCTTGAGGTAGCTCAGCACGTACTGGCTGTCGGTGTACTTGGCCTCGTAGCGGACGATGCCGGAAGTCTTGTCGGTGAAGAACGGGTTGCGTGCCGCAAACGACTGGCCAGCACCACGTCGGTCGATGTAGACGAAAGTGGGCTCGCCCATCTGGATGCCGGTCTTGACACTCTGCTTGCCATCGCCGGCAAAGATCTCGAACGAGCCGATGGTGTTGTAGGTGATGTTGACGTTGGCAGGCAGCTTGAAGGTGGCGGTGATGTCGAAGGCACCCTTACCGTTGAGCTGAACCGTCTTGTTGCCGGAGTGGTGGCCGCTTGGGGACTTGTAGAGCGTCTTGGGTTTAAGCACAGACAGGTCGGCGGGCTTGTTGTTGAGGATCAGGTCGCCAAACTGCGGAGTGGGGCGATAGTACTTGAGCGTGAGCTCGCGCGGCAGACTCTGGACCGAACGGAACGGCGCAGTTGGCACAACCTGCGAGTACTGCCAGTTGTTGGCCCATGCAATAGCGTAAGCCTTTTTGCCCGGGCTGTTGCTCCAGCTGCTGAAGGCGTAGAAGTCCTTGCTAAAGTCCATGGTCCTGACGGCGTTGTCGCGGGGGTGGAAGTTGGAGCCATCCCAGTCGCCAACCCAGTACTGAACAAAGGAGCCACCGACGGGAGCACCCGGGTTGATCGAAATGGCCAGCACCCACATCATCTTGCCGTCGTCGGGACCGCCCTCGACAGGCACTTGGAAGAGATCGGGGCACTCGTACTGGTAGCCAAGGATGCCGTACGACTGGAAACGACCCACCGGTTTCCAATCTTTCAGGTTGGGGGATGCGTAGAAGACGATGCCGAACTCTTGCGACAGAGCCAGAACGACGATCCACTGCTTGGACTTTTCGTCCCAGAAGACCTTGGGGTCGCGGAACTGGGTCTGGTCGCGCGAGATGACCGCCTTGGGATACTTGGTGAAGTGGACGCCGTCGGACGAGTAGGCCAGGTGCTGCGTCTGGGAGGTCGGGGTGTTGAGCGTGTACATGGCGACGATGCGCTGGTCCTTGGGGACCGACTCGTCAAAGAAGCCGGAGGTGTTTTCAAAGTCGATGACGGCATTGCCACTGAAGATGCCCTCGCCCTCCTTCTCAGGAAGGATGGCGATGGGGAGGTTCTTCCAGTGGTACAAGTCGGTGGAGACGGCGTGACCCCAGTGCTGGTTGCCGGCGACGTTCTGGGTGGGGTTGTACTGGTAGAAGAGGTGCCAGGTGCCGTTGCTGTAAACGAGACCGTTGGGGTCGTTCATGAAGTTGACGGTGGGCGAGAAGTGGATCTGAGGACGAACGGGCTCGGTGTAGAGATGCGGCTGGTGGCCGGCAAGCGAGGAGCCGCCGTTCGAGTAGAGGCATTGGCCCTTGGCGCTGGCATCGAGTTGGGCGACACCATGGTCCATCCTGGGTTGAACGGGTTTGGCAATGAGGTCGAAGGGGTTGGCGGGCGAGGGAGCAGCGCGTACATAGGCAGCAGCGAGCGTTGCCAGGGCAGCGCCGACGAAGCTAGACTTCATGATGGAGGCGAAGAGGAGAAGGGGACGATGACGACTCGATCGGCTACTTATAAGGAGGATGAGGATGGGCGGACTTGGAAAGGATGTGCACGCAGCGGAGTGTGAAATGTGCGGCGATGAGAAGGAATTGGCCGACGAGATGCGAGTGGCACTGGAACACGAAAGGACCGGCGTCGAGAGAGCACGTCGAGATTTGGGATGGGGGATGGGATTGCAGAGGGTTGACAAGGTGCAAGGAGTTGGTGGTTATATAGGCACGATCGCGGAAACTGGGGACCGAAGAGGGTCAGGACCAGGGGTCACTGTATGATCGACCGAGACAAGACCAGACAGGCAGAAGCGAGTGAGGGTGCAAGAGTGCGGCGACGACAATGCGTGGGAGAAGGTGGGTTAAGCGAGGCAGTAAATGAATGGGGCAACGGTCACGGATCAACAGGAACCAGGCTAAGGACGAGTGGTGAAACCGAGGTGGCGAAAAAAACGACGTCGAGCGGGTGGATGCATGGTCACACCGTGCAGTACGAATGCACGTCCATGTGTGCCGTTGAACGGTGTTATCGCAGCTAATGAAGTGGACGTGAGCATGGTGACCACCAGAGAAAAGCGCAGGGACAGGCGCGGCGATGCGATGCGATGCGATGCGACGATAAAGCGGTCAACCAATGGGAGGCCAGAGAGCAAGAGAGGAGGCGGGTGCCGGATGATTGCAGGTTGCTCGTTTATGGAATGAGATTGGGCAACCGCCCACGATGCAGGTGCAAACAGTGGTGGTGTGGGACTTGATCAAATGATGTGCGATGCGTGCTTAAACAAGCAGCACAGACGAGCGAGTCTCGGTGAACTTTCCGCATGACAACGCTCGGAAGAAATTGAGAGGAGATCAGGAAAGGATGTGCACATGCTTGATGCTGCCGAAAGAAGGGCTTGACACGGCTTGGAGCAACTATGCTACCGGCTATGAAAAAACGGGAGCAGGAGCGGCGATGATGCATGGAGGCGTTGGAGCGAGTAGGAACGCAAGCCCACCAATAGACGGGCAACCGAGACAGGTTAAGCGAGAGTTAGTTTGGAGCGAGATTGCTCCGTGCTTGCAGCTCGCTTGAGACTGTGGCCTCTTGACCGGCGTCGCAATTACGGCATTGGTTTAGGTTTAGCTCTCACACCAAGCGTGGGAGATGGCCGTAGCTGCCACAAACGCCAAGCAAGCTCAGATGCGGATGGCGAGTTTTGTGTGCGGCTCGGTGGGGGGGGGGGGGGTTAACGAGGTTTGGGCGTGGCGTGGGGGACAAAAAGAGCATCCATCTCGGTCAAAGATCGGGTGCCTTTCGCTTGGTCAAGCGTCGCAAAACGGCAACGGCAACCGAGACGGACAAGGCCAATCCGGTTAGAAGCGCCGTGTTCCGGAGTTGTCCAGTCGAGTGGGTTGAATAGGCGCAATGCAATCACGCACACCATCGGCCATTCGCCATTGAGCGGCACTCGACTGTCAAGTGAAGCCTGTCGCTGTGAGTGCACGGCGAGTGGCGTGGGAACGTTGTTTGCAGCTTTGCGTTCCTTTTTTTTTTTGACAGATTTTTCGTCTTTTTTTTTTTTTTTTTTTTTTTTTTTTTTTTTTTTGGACATCAGTTGGGACACGCGCTTGATCGCGCTTGAACCCTTTCTTAGAGACAATCAACACTATACGCTCCGCCGCAGCCGACGATGGGCAAGGACGTAGCGGCAGAGCGGGCGTTCTACCGCCGCATCCTCTTCCAAGATCTGCCGCCGTCGGCGGAGGCGCCTCACATCACGCACGATGCCGATTTGGACCATGAGGTCTACTTGCTGCTCGCCTACCTGCTGCGCGAGACCGTGCTGCCATGGTACAGCAAGTTGACGCCCGATCGCGAGTTCCTGACGCAGATCACTTCGATCATCACTTCGGTCATCCACACCATTGTAGAGCGTCAAACAGCTGGGAGTGCTGCTGACTCTTTCTCTGCGCTCGAAGGCGACATACACGCATCCAGGTCACCTTCCGATGCCAACTTGACTAGAATCCAACTCTTGCTCTCTCACGACATTCCTCTCATTCTACGCCAACACTGCTACGATTTCAGACAAGCCCAGAGCAAAGCAGAGAGCGTATGGGCGCCCTTGGGTCCGCAACCATCCCTCTCAATATCACCGTCGATTGCATCCCAATGCGAACACGATGAACAACGACGTCAGCAGGTCCACGAGCAACTGCCGCCGCAGTATCAACAAGTGCTGGATGGGTGTGCGAGCGCTTCTCCACATGTCTCGCCGTTGCAACTGGCTCAGCAGTTCTATGCTGCATCCCCACATCCAGGCCTCGATGCGACGACGGGCTCTCTGGACGGCAAGATCGACATGGCTTACCTTCGAATCGCAGTGTTGAATCTGCTCTCGTCGCTGCTGCCCGCCGACGAGTATGCTCCCGACACGGAAAAGTTCATCGTGCGCGACGTGCTCGTGACGGTGCTCAGAGGAGCTCTTGCTCGATCGTTCCGCCCATGGTTCTTTGTGCAGAGCATGCACAAGGTGCTAGACGCGGCTGGATGGGCGAACGATCCTGTTCTTCCGTCTCTCTCAGGCATCGACGCAAACGATCAGCCAGTCTCTACAACTGATCGCAGTGCGTTGGGCGACAGAGCTGTTTCCGCCATTCTCATCGTGCTCGCCCGGCTGCCAGCGATGCTTTTGCAGGCCTGGTCGTTCCTTGTCTTGACAGCGCTGCCGTTTCTAGTGCGCGCTTACCTGGACCTCTTCAACGTTCATCGTGCTCGTAAGAGGCGCTTGCATCAGATGCAGAAGCACACGTGCAAGCAAGACGGCTTGGGCAGCCTCAAACGATCGTCCAGCCTCAAAGGCGCTTTCCCGTCTTCGATATCGACCGGAAGCCTTTTCGAGCGCAAGATGCATGGACGCTATCCTTCTCGCACGTTCAACACCAGCACCGAGGACACGATCACAGCACAAGGACGCTCATCGGCTATTGATTCCAATTTGGCGCAGATGCAGCACGCCGATCTCACGCAAGGTCTGCAGGAAGAGGGAGAGGGCGAAGGCAAGCAAGACGGACTAGAGACCGGCGCCGAGGCAGAGCTGCCTCCAGACTATGTTGGCAACTGGCTCGATGCAGCAGAGGAAATACTGCAGACCAGCGCACATGCAGTGTTGCGTTCACTCTTTGGTCTCGCACGGACGACGTTGATCACGACAGGGCTGGCTGACTCAGTCAATCGCATGACCATGCACAGAGTCAACGCCGAGTTAAGAGACACGCAGAAGTTGACGAAAGCGGTGCGCGAGCTACGCAGGATCTTGCTGCCAGATGGACACCTGCCACCCTCGGTCCCCGATCCGGACGTGGAGATGCAAGAAGCCGAGTGGATCCGACTTCGACTGCGGCTGGTCAGCGGCACCAAGCGATCGAATGATACGGGCGAGGAAGCCTTGCTGCCGTGGTTGATGAGGAGAATGCTGCTGGGCAGCGCCCAAGTAGGACTGCGTCGAGGCGATGCGGCAGCCCGCATGCAAGATGCTCAGATCCAGGTGCAACGACTCACGGCGTGGCTCGAGCCATTTTGCTCGGCGCAAGCGGCAGGACCCAATACGCTGTTGGCTGTTATGTTGTTGGAGCGAGTGATTGTAGCGCTGTGTCCCGACCTGACGCTAGCCTAGTTCTGTACAAGGTTGCTCGAGCACGATGCTAACGATACCCTAGATCTCGAGATGCAGTGTTTGCCCGATATGGCGCAAGATAGATCGGGCATCAGCATAAGTGTTAGATTGGTGTGAGCATTGATGTAGGCCTTTGCTCCCGTAAACTGCTTTTCACGCGATTCTCAGCCGAGGCCTTGTGTGCCACCAGCTCCTTTGATCGTCAGCACATCGATACAGAGGCTTGTTTCATCTTGACGGCACTGGTATCATGTCGACGTCGAGCTGTTTCTTGGCCAAGCTTGTTGCATTGCTAGAGTGAAGATGAGGTAGAGCTCAGTGTGGTTCAGTGCGAACAAACGATGACGACCGGCAAAGTGAGTGTGAGAGCCGGATGCGTGGCCGCTATGCAACTGCGATCCTGAAATTGTTCCTTTTTCTCAGAAAAACACGGGGTTTTTTTCTTTTTCTTTTTTTTTCTTTTTCTTTTTTTCTTTCTCTCCGATCGAAGCCAAGAGGTGCACATTGACAGTGTGCTGCACTTTTTCTCATTTCGCTAGGGAAATTGTGCCATCGACCGGAACAGCCGAGCTCAGCTGTTTTTCCTGCAAGCGGATCGACGCTCCGAGGCATCACGTAAGGGTCTTGCGATAGGAAAAACTGAGCCAAAGACAAGCATCCAGCTTGATCATGAGAGAGATGAGGGAATGAGAATACGGGCAGGCAATGGAGGATGGTGTTGCGAAACAACAGCGGGTGGCGAAAAAGAGCAAAGCGCTAAAGCTCGCGAGCGATAAGACACAAGTGGCGTTGAGCGGTTCTGATTGTGTCCGATTCAAGGCGCTGTCTCTCTCTCTCCCACCAAGCGTTTGACGGAACCCTCTCGAAGCCCGCTTCTCCGGTTTCTGCAGTTGACAACCCCCGCCACAGCTCGAAAGCTGAGCTTTCACAACCGCCTGTGCTTCACTTCTGTTTCTCAAACCCCTTTGATGCAGTCCAGCCACAGCCAATCCACTCCTCTTCATTGGCCCACTGACTGCCCCACACCTGCGCTCCTTGCAAATCCAAATTTGAGCTCGTTGCTTCTTTCCGCTTTCCAACCATCATCACCTTTTCATTCGTCATCCACCGCCGCCACAATGTCCAAGCAGGGAGACTACGACGCCGTCAAGAAGGACATCATCGCTGTCCTCAAGCAGCCCGAGTACGATGACGGTTCCGCCGGTCCCGTTCTCGTGCGTCTCGCATGGCACGCTAGCGGTACCTACTGCGCCGAGTCTGACACGGGCGGATCCAACGGCGCTGGCATGCGCTACGAGGCTGAAGGTGGCGACCCTGCCAACGCCGGTCTTCAGCACGCTCGTGTCTTCCTCGAGCCCATCAAGGAGAAGCACTCGTGGATCACCTATGCCGATCTCTGGACGCTCGCCGGTGTGGTTGCCATCGAGGCCATGGGCGGTCCCTCGATTCAGTGGAAGCCTGGCCGCACCGACTTTGCCGACGACTCTCGCCTGCCACCTCGCGGTCGTCTGCCCGATGGAGCGCAGGGTGCCGACCACCTGCGCTTCATCTTCTACCGCATGGGTTTCAACGACCAGGAGATCGTCGCGCTCTCGGGCGCGCACAACCTCGGACGATGCCACTCGGACCGCTCCGGCTTCGAGGGCCCCTGGGTCAACTCGCCAACGCGCTTCTCGAACCAATACTACAAGCTGCTGCTCAAGCTCAAGTGGTCGCCCAAGAAGTGGGACGGTCCCTTCCAGTACGTCGCCAAGGCGCCCGGTGCCGACGACGACGACGAACCCCTCATGATGCTCCCCACGGACTACGCGTTGATCCAGGACGACAAGTTCCGCCCCTGGGTCGAGAAGTACGCCGAGGACCGCGACGCGTTCTTTGCCGACTTTGCAAAGGTGTTTGCCAAGCTGATTGAATTGGGCGTCTACCGCGACGAGTCCGGCATCGCTCGTGCCGACAAGATGAAGCAGTACAAGGCCGAGTACAAGTCGGCCCCTCAAAAGTCGCCTCTCCCCGGCGCACCCGGCACGGGCAAGGACGGCGAGGCTGACCCGCTCGCTCGCCAGAACGAAAAGGCACACAACAAGGCGCCTCAGGCCAAGCTTTAGTGTCGTCAGCAATTTTTTTTTTATTTTTTTATTTATTTTATTTTTCCCTTTTCTTTGGTGTATCGGGTATCAATAGACGCAGCTGTTTGTACAAAAGCGAGCCGTGTTTCTACAGTGAGACGATTGTGTGTGATTAGAAGGACGAGGCTTGTTCGGATTGCGTCCTCGTTTCGGGCGAGGTGCCGAGCGTTGCTTAAGTGTCTGCATGTGCAGAAGTGGAGTTGTGCTGGTCGATCGGCCACTCCTGCACAAGGAACGTGTGGATGGCAGCGTCACCAATCGTCATCATCGACCTTGAGCGGCTCGTCAACGCGCACGCCCCTTCTCCTGTAGGCCTCGGCGACATCGTCCGGGCTAGGATCCTGCTTCGCCTCCGGCCCCTTGTCCGCCTTCGCCTTCTCCCTACTCTGCTCTTCGAGCACCTGCATGGCGTTAGGCCCGACGGGCCAGGTGCCGTCGATGTGCCAGCTCGCCTTGAGCGTCTGCACCACCACGTCCATCGGCAGGCCGCGCTGCGGTCCGGCGCCCGTGATGGGTTTGCCCGTATCCAGCGCCGTGTGTATGCGCTTCAGGATGCTAGGCCATGCATCGTCGCCAAGTAGCGTCTCGTCGTGAGAGGTGCGCGCGAGCGTAGCATGGATCTGCCGGAGCGTGGCTGTGAACGAGGCGGTCGCGTGCGGGTAAGAATGGGGCTGGTCATCGCGTGGACCGCCGTTGGCCATCGCACCGGCTACATTCGAGCGTGCACAAAGAGCACCACTGCTTCGAGTTCTGCTCAACGCTCGAAGAGCTGTACGTGCGACTGTGACGGTTGTTGGTCGTGGAAGATCCAGAGCCCCTGTGAATCTTCGCGGCAAAAGCTCGACTTTTTCTCGTCGTTGAAATTTTCATCTGTAGATGACGCTGTCCCGATCGCCCGATTCTGTCAAATGCAGAGAGCCCCTTTCGAAGCTTCCTTTAGTGACAGGTTCGGCTCTTGCTCATCAGCTCGTTGACTTAGGGGTCAGTTGCAGCATGTCATCCGCACCGACCTCTTGATCTCATCGCACACTGTCTGTCTGCCTGGATCTCGAATGGTGCGAGGAAGAGCGAGCGAGCTTGCACAGAGTGCAAGAAAGCGGGAGTGTATGAAAGCAAGAGGTGCGAAACAAGGGGCCCCTCCTCAAACGCCAGATCGGAGCCTCAAGCAAGGACGCCAAGCACCGCTTCAATGTCAGGTGTTTGTCTTGAAGCGTCTCGGAAAAGAAGGTTGACAGGGGCTGAAGCTTGAGTGTGCGGAGAGTGTGCGAAGTTGTCGGTTCCTGCAGTTCTCTTCTTCGAGCACAGTCGAGCTGACCGCTTGACCCCTGAAGCATAGTCAAGGTGTTGCTTGTTTGGTTGTTCCTGCGAGGTGGGGGGGGGGGGGGGGGGGGATAATAACGATGAGACAGGCAGACTTGGAGGGTAATA
>JALCCG010000236.1:0-33256 GCA_023212695.1 Sporisorium sorghi | reverse complement strand
TTTTTGTTGTTTTTTTTTTTTTTTTTTTTTTTTTTTTTTTTTTTTTTTTTTTTTTTTTTTTTTTTTTTTTTTTTTTTCATTTTAGCGACGCAGAACAAAAAAGACGTTCCTGAAAAAAGACACAGCCCCGAAGCGCCTCTTTTTCCCTTTTTCAGATGGTCCGTGTTGCACCGCCTTTTTTTTTTTTTTTTTGGACGTTCTTCGGATCGCGGGTTGAGTGACGTCGTTGTTCTGTCGTGCTCTTCTGCCGCTGTTCTGCTATTCATGATTGCTGCTGTTGTGGAGAAGCGCTTGAATGCCGAAGCGACTCGTGAAACCTATAAAGACGAGGTCGTTGCGAGTGAGAGTCACTTCTTGTTTTCCTACAACCAACAACCCGACGCAGCCATCAAGACACCAGGCAAATGGGATTCAACAAGAAGCTCCTTTTCGCAGGTCTGGCAGTCGGTGTCACGGCGTACATGCTTTACAAGGCTTCCAAGAAACACCAACATCAACAGCACACTGCCGCTCATCAAATCACCGCTCCACCCATGTCCTCTAGCCAACACTCCAACTCGCACGCCTCGTCGTGGGGCGGAGCAGCGATGGGAGGTGCTGCCGTAGCTGCTGCCGGTGCCGCCTACGCCCATCACCACCATCAGCAGCAGCAGCAGCAGCAGCAGCAGCAGCAGCAGCCACCCAACCCAAACGCTAATCCGACCGCTTTGGCCGCCAACAACCCCAACCTCGGCTGGGACTCGCTGCGTGACTGGAAGCACATCGCCAATCTGCTCGCGACGTGTGTTATGGATCAGTACCTCTATCCCTTTTACACGTTTGCCGATGTCGCGCGCATCGCTCAGCATATTGCGAGCTCGGGGGCGCTGCAGCAGTGCGCCGATAGCTGGCAGCTGCCTCCGTACTTGGCGCAGGATCTGGTCAAGCTGGCGCTGTTCGATGTCATGTTTTTGCTCGATGATTCGGCTTCGATGCGATCCGAGGGGACGAGGAGGCGCGATGCTCTGGCGGGGATCTTGAAACGCGCTGCCGATGCCGCTGCTAGGTTCGACCCGGACGGCATGGAGGTCGCATGGATGAATGCGCCGACGCAGCAGCGCATCCACAATGTCGCCGAGGCAGATCAGCTCACGTCTGGCTGCGCCTACGACGGTCGGGCGACTCCCATGGGCTCTTCGCTCGAAGCCAAGATCCTCCAACCCCTGGTGCTCTCGCCTGCCACCCAGGGACGCTTGCAGAAACCCGCGTTCGTACTCGTCATCACGGACGGCAGACCCACAGGCTCGTCCGAAAAGGGCAACAAGATCGTCCAGGTGCTTCAGCACGCCAAACGCACCCTCGCGTCCACACGCTACGGCGAAGACGCAGTGTCGTTCCAAATCGCAGCCGTCGGAAACGACCGCGAGGCGCAAGAATGGCTCGATTCGATCGACAACGACCCCACCGTGGGCGACCTCATCGACGTCTGCTCCGACATTACCATCGAGTCGCAACAGGTGAAAAAGAGCACGGGCATCGAGCTCACGCCTGAGCTGTACTGCCTCAAGCTGCTGCTCGGTCCCATCGACACGTCGTACGATGCGAGCGATGAGAACGAGGGGCAGAGCGGGTTCAGTCGCAATGCGAGGAGGAGACGCGAGAAGAAGGAGCTGGACAAGCGCGACAAGGAGCAGCGGTTCAGGGCTCAGAGCGACGCGTTTAGGAGGGAGAGGGATGCCGCTTTGAACGGGGCTACTCCGGTGCCGAGTGCGGGCGGTGCCTTGCCGCCGCCGGGCGTGGATCAAGGGTATGCGCACCAGCCGTCGTACCCTGGAGCGCCGCCTCAGCAGCAGCAGCAAAGTGGGTATCCGCAGCCGGGTGGATACCAGCAGCAACAACAGCCGTATCCGCCTGCACAGTCGTCGTACGGTGCACCGCCATCGGGAGGAGGAGGAGGAGGAGGAGGCTACCCCGCTCCAGGGTCAGGCTATCCTGCTCCCGGGTATCAGCCGTACGGAGTCTCGCAGCCTGGTGCGCCTCCCCCGCCGTATGCGAACGCGTACCAGTCGCAGCCGCCGTACGGCCAGCGCGATGCATCTGCGTCCAACGGATCGAGCTATCCCCAGCCAGGTGGTGCGGGAGGAGGAGGACCTGGAGGCTTCATGCCCGGCACGGGTGGATTCGCGATGCCCAACCCGCAGGTGGGCGGCGGGTATCCGCCTCAACACAGTGAGCAGCAGCAGCAGCAGCCGCCGTCGGCGGCGCCGTTCGGGTTTCCCCAGGCTCGACCGTCTGGCTACTGAAGAAGAATGCTTTGTAGGCTCGTCTTGATACCATCGGAAAGTGTTTTCCAGGCCGGACGTCTGCAGACAGGTTGCGAGTGCGAATGCGAAAGCGGTGTCGCTGTTGTTACAGGGTTGCAGATACAAATACATGAGCGCTCTCTTCACTGAGACTCTCTCAACTTGCGCTTGACCTCGTCCAGCTGATGCACGAGCTGAGCGCGCCTAGCGTCCCAGGTGTCGTCGAAGCGATCGATCGTCTCGTCGACGTCGTCCTCCTGCGCGTTGAGTGCGTCTTCCTGCTCTGGGAGCGTTTTGCCGGGTAGGAAGTAGACCGCGTACCCATCTCTCTCCCGCGCCCTCTCGGGCGCCACTGCGGTTGGAATGTCAGCGGCCAACCTCTCCTCCCGGCCTGCTGCTCTCTTCCTCGCCCTGCTGCCGGGTCCGCCTGTCGGATCTGTAAACAAGAAACTCGCCATCCTCCGCTTCAGCCCCCTAAGCGTCTTGCGCTGCGCATCAGCGCTCGCAATCTGCTCGGCCAAACGCCTCGCCTCCCACACCATCTCGCGCCTGCGCTCCATCTTGCCAATGACCCGCTCCGAATCCCTCAGCTTGCTCGCGAGCCGCGCCTCGACCTCTGCACGCTTATGCGCCGCCGACGCCGCCCGCTGCGTCTCGGACTCGCGCTTGAACTGGCTCAGCGTCGACGTGAGCACGCCGAACAGCCGCTGCCCGCGGCGCTTGGCATCAGGGTCGTGGGTGGTGCGTGCAGCGGTGCGCGCGCGTTTGGGTGCCGGTTGCGCGTTTTGCAAGGAGGACGGCTGCTCCTCGGGCACCGGCGAGAATGTGGACGTCCGCTTGACGCTGCGTTTGCTGGTGGAGGGACTGCGAGATGGATTGCGGGATTGTTCTGGGCTCGAGCTCGGACGCGATTGCGGTGTCGGCGAGCGTTGGATGCGACGCGCTGTTGGACGCTGCTCCTCGACGTGCTTCTGTGACGGTGACGGGGTTGATGAAGATGCTGCCGTGTCCCGGATAGGCTGCTCGCTGCCGTCTTGGTCTTCCATGATGGCCCCGCAACGCACCAATCGGACTGCGCAGCTGGTGTGAGAAGGGTGAGGATCGTGGAGAAGCAACTTTTTTTTTTTTTTTTTTTTTTTTTTTTTTTTTCCTTCTGGTGCGCCAAACAGGGCCCGAGCGTTGTTCCGATTTCCGGTTTAAGGGGTGAGAGGAAAGTCTAACATTTTGCCCATTTCTTTTTCCACGATTTTCTTGGCTGTGCTTTTTGGCAGAGTGTGAGTGTCATGCGCTGTAAGCTGCTTCTGTCGTGCTGTTCTGCTGTTCTGTTCTGTGCTGTGCTGCTGTGCTTGCCGCGACTTGGCAAATGGGCGCGTTCTGCTCTTTCTCTTCCTTCCAAGCTTCCATGTCATCTCGCTTTCCGCAAAGAAGCATCACAACCGCACTTTCAGCCAGCAGACGACTATCGACGGGCTCTTATCAGCTTGTCGACGCAACCCGTCCTTCTCCTTTGTAGCGGCTTCCAACTTCGCTTCGGCCCGCGCTTGGGCCCTTCGCTGCTGCTGCTGCTGCTGCTGCTGCTGCTGCTGCTGCTGCTACAATCTCCGACTCGAACGCGCAGCTTGATGAAACTGCACAGCTAGCCTGTTTCCATCCTAAACTTCATCCGCCGCCGCCACAATGGACGACTTTGACGATTTCGTCACCGGCTCTCACGCCGGTCAGCAGCGTCAGACTGCTCGTCAACCTGTACACAACGACCCCTTTGCCGACTTTGACCAGTCTCAAGACACTTTTGGCATCAACAACAACAGCCACACATCCAGAGCTTCCGCTTCTGGCGGTCCATCACACGTTCTTGTCGATGCCGACGATCCAGATCTTATGGGCGACGATTTTGACGACTTTGGAGGCGTCGATCACCGTGGCGCTTCTCCTGCTTCATCTCACAACCGCGCTTACCCACCCACCTCGTCCACCTCAAAGTACGCCTCGGATCCTTTTGCTGCCTCTACAGCTTCCTTCGACCACCACGATAACGCCATGGGTCTGGATGTCCCTCGATCCAACTTTGGCTCTCACATGCAAGGCAGCGTCGAATCTGGCTTGCCCCTGGCTGCGAGCGCTCAGACTCCCGCTGGCTATCAACACGCAGGCTACTCGACAGAAGGTCCGTTCGCCGACGCGTACGCTGCTCGACACAGCTTCAAGAGCATCGAAGCAGACGACGAGATCTCACCCATGGACGACGCCAAGTACCTCCCCTACGCTGGTCCATCCGGCAATGCTTCTGCTTCCGCTGGCCGAAACGACTCGAGGCGTTCTGCCGTGCGAGGCGCAGGTCGCACCTCGGGCACAAGTCGCAGACCACCCAGCGATGGTATCATGGATGGTCTCAAGCGCAGCATGAGATCGGTCAAGGCCGACATTGATACTGTGCTTCGTCGTCGCAGACAGCAGGAGAAGCGCCAGGGCGACCGCATCGTCCAGCTCAACGACCCGCTCGCCAACGACAAGAGCGACTTTCTCGACAACTACGTCAGCACCTCCAAATACAACGTCCTCACCTTTGTGCCCAAGTTCCTCGTCGAGCAGTTCAGCAAGTACGCCAACGTCTTCTTCCTCTTCACCGCCTGCATCCAGCAGATCCCCGGTGTCTCGCCTACAAATCGTTGGACGACCATCGTCCCCCTGGCGTTGGTGCTGCTCGCCTCCGCCTTCAAAGAGATCAAGGAAGACATCAAGAGGCATCAGTCCGATTCAGAGCTCAACGCGCGCATCTCGCACGTCCTCGACCCTGGCACCGGCTCCTTCGAGCCTAGAAGGTGGAGGCACATCCGCGTCGGCGACATCATCCGCGTCGAGAACAACGAGTTCTTCCCAGCCGATCTTGTGCTTCTCTCCAGCTCTGAACCAGAAGGCCTCTGCTACATCGAGACGGCCAACCTCGACGGCGAGACCAATTTGAAAATCAAGCAGGCTTCGCCAGATACCGCCAAGCTCACCTCGTCCAGTGCAGCTTCCACCCTGCGCGGCAATCTCACCTCCGAGCAGCCCAACAACAGCCTCTACACTTTCGACGCTACGCTCCACATCCAGCTCAGCTCCACGCCCGGTTTCAGCGGCACTCCCATGCGCAAAGCTCCCCTCAGCCCCGAACAGCTCTTGCTCCGAGGTGCACAGCTCCGCAACACGCCCTGGGTCTACGGTCTCGTCGTCTTCACCGGCCACGAGACCAAGCTCATGCGCAATGCCACCGCAGCACCCATCAAGCGCACCGCCGTCGAGAAGCAGGTCAACATGCAGATCTTGCTCCTCTTCATCCTGCTCCTCGCGCTGTCCGTAGCTTCCTCAATCGGCGCCATCGTTCGCAACACGGCCTACGCCAACAAGATGAAGTATCTGCTGCTCAACGAAGAGGGCAAGGGCAAGGCGCGCCAGTTTATCGAGGACATTTTGACGTTTGTCATTGCCTACAACAACTTGATCCCCATCTCGCTCATCGTCACTGTCGAGGTGGTCAAGTATCAGCAGGCTATGCTCATCAACTCGGACCTCGACATGTACTACGCGCCCACCGACACGCCCGCACTTTGCCGAACCAGCAGCTTGGTCGAGGAGCTCGGCCAGATCGACTACATCTTTTCGGACAAGACGGGCACGCTCACTCGAAACGAGATGGAGTTCAAGCAGGCGAGCATTGGCGGCATCTCGTTCACCGATGTGATCGACGAGAGCAAGCAGGGTACCGGCGAGATTGGTCCAGATGGGCGAGAGATCGGTGGACAGAGGACGTGGCACGAGCTCAAAGCCATCATGGACGGTCGCACCCCGGACGACGGCAGCAGCGCCGTGATCGACGAGTTCTTGACGCTGCTCGCCGTGTGCCACACAGTCATCCCTGAACGCAAAGGCGACAAGGTCATCTTCCAGGCGTCGAGCCCGGACGAAGCGGCGCTCGTAGCCGGTGCCGAATCGCTCGGCTACCAGTTTACCACGCGCAAGCCGCGCTCTGTGTTTGTCAACATCCGCGGCACCGAGCGCGAGTGGGAGATCCTCAACGTGTGCGAGTTCAACTCGACCCGCAAACGCATGTCGACCGTGGTGCGCTGTCCGGACGGCAAGATCAAGCTGTATTGCAAGGGCGCCGATACCGTCATCCTGGCTCGACTCAGCGAGAACCAGCCGTTTACCGACCAGACCATGATCCACCTCGAAGACTACGCTACCGAAGGCCTGCGCACGCTGTGCATCGCCATGCGCGAGGTGAGCGAGCAAGAGTATCGCCAGTGGTCCAAGATCTACGATCAGGCGGCTGCCACCATCCAGGGTCGAAGCGAGGCGCTGGATAAGGCTGCCGAGATGATCGAGCAGAACCTGTTCCTGCTCGGTGCAACGGCGATCGAGGACAAGTTGCAGGACGGCGTGCCGGATACGATTCACACGCTGCAGTCGGCGGGGATCAAGATCTGGGTCTTGACGGGCGACAGACAGGAGACGGCGATCAACATCGGCTTGTCCTGTAGACTGATCAGCGAATCGATGAACCTGGTCATCATCAACGAGGAAAATCTGCACGATACCGCCGAGGTGCTCAACAAGCGGCTCGCAGCCATCAAGAACCAGCGCAACACGGCGGGCGTCGAACAGGAAGAGATGGCGCTGGTCATCGACGGCAAGTCGCTCAGTTTCGCGCTGGAAAAGGAGCTGGCGAAAGTGTTCCTGGAGCTAGCGGTGCTGTGCAAGGCGGTGATCTGCTGTCGTGTCTCACCTTTGCAAAAGGCGCTGGTGGTGAAGCTGGTCAAGAAAAACATGTCTTCGCTGCTGCTCGCCATCGGCGACGGCGCCAACGACGTGAGCATGATCCAAGCAGCGCACGTCGGCGTAGGCATCAGCGGCGTCGAGGGCCTGCAAGCGGCGCGATCGGCGGATGTGGCCATCTCGCAGTTCCGGTACCTGCGCAAGCTGCTGCTGGTGCACGGTAGCTGGTCGTACGCGCGGCTGAGCAAGATGATCCTGTACAGCTTCTACAAGAACATCACGCTGTACATGACGCTGTTCTGGTACTCGTTCCAGAACTCTTTCTCGGGGCAGGTGGCGTTTGAGAGCTGGACGCTTTCGTTCTACAATGTGATCTTTACGGTGTTGCCGCCGTTGGTGATTGGTGTTTTCGACCAGTTCTTGTCCGCGAGGATGCTGGATCGGTATCCGCAGCTGTACGGGCAGGTGTACTTCGACAAGAGGCGATTTTGGGGCTGGACGGCGAATGCGTTTTTCCACTCGCTCGTGACGTACCTGTGCGTGACGGTGATCTTCTGGGGTTCGCCGCAGCTCGCGGACGGGTATGCGAGCTACATGTGGATCTGGGGCACGACGTTGTTCATGGTGGTGCTGGTAACAGTGTTGGGCAAAGCGGCGCTGATTTCGGATCTGTGGACCAAGTACACCTTCGCCGCGATCCCGGGTTCGCTGGTGTTCACCATTGCGTTCCTGGCGATCTACGCGCTCATCGCACCTCGGCTGGGCTTCTCGCGCGAATACGACGGCATCGTCCCGCGACTGTACGGTTTCAGCGCGTTCTGGTTCAGCATGCTCGTGGTGCCCACCATCTGCCTGGCGCGCGACTTTGGCTGGAAGTACTGGAAGCGCACCTACCACCCGGAGAGCTACCATATCGTGCAGGAGGTGCAGAAGTACAACCTGCAGGATTACAGACCCAGGATGGACCAGTTCCAGAAGGCGATTCGTAAAGTTAGGGCCGTGCAGAGGATGCGCCGCACCAGAGGTTTTGCGTTCAGTCAGACCGAGGGCAGTGCGGACTTGATCAGGAAGTACGATACTACGATTGCTAAGGCTTCGGGACAGTAGCTGGGGGGCCAAGATGCGAAGATGTGATTGAATGGACATTGTCTGTGTGAACGCCGCTATGCTTCGAGTATCGCTCTAGCGATGTGCGTCGCTTGTAACGAACGAGTGTGCCAAGTGGTTGAAAAGTTGTGTTCGTTGATGGCGAGGAGCACAGACGTGGGCGAAATTCTGAAATTGTTAGATTGCACAAGAAGGAGGACGAGTGCACGTGACGCAAAACACGCCTTTTGCCAAATTGTGTTTTGAACGTCAGGCGCAGCGGCAAATTTGTGGTGTTGTTTGGGCGCAGCGCTGTCAAAAGTGGAGGAAGAAATCGTACTGCGGACGGCATTCTGGTACGTTTTGCTCCTTGCCATCCAACGACCACATCTTCCAACCATCCTGAACGGCAAGATTTGCTGCTGCTACCAACACAAAGGACGGCCGCTTCCCACCCACCAGCAATCCAAACCGAACAAATGAAGTCGACAGCGCTTTAAAGCCATCCACTTCTTCTCACACCCCAACTTCCACCAACATCATCGAAATCAGGCCCACAAAGGTGTTGCAATCGCAACAATGATGTCCGAACTATCCTTCAACTCGACCTTCGACGTCGTCTCTACGCCACTGGCCAAGTCGCGACGCATCAGCATCTTACCGATCAGTCACGCGGATCTCTCGTCGCCGGCGACGGCGCGCAAGCAGCTGCACATGCTCGAGCTGGAAAACGTGGGGCTGGCTGGCGAGCTGGAGGAGCGCGAAAAGCACATTGCAGCGCTGGATGCGGAGCTGGAGATGCTACGGTCGCGGCTTGCCTCTTCGTCCTCCTCCAGTGCTGTGCTTGAGGGGTCGACGTCGACGGACTCGCTGAGCGGCGGCGCAGTGGCGGCAGAAGTGGAGGTGAAAGCGGCCAAACGCCTGCTCCACCGGCTTACCGCAAAAATCGCATCGTACGACCCTCAATGCGCAGCAGAGGAGACGTCGTTCAACCTGGACCAGAGCATCGTTCACGACCCGGAACGGTCCATCGTCGCACCGTCCTCCACACACCTCATCACCCCGAACGGCAAGACGACTGTAGCAAGAAAGGTCGAGGGCGATCTGCTGGACGATATCGAGACCCTCGGTGGAGTGCTGCACGAGCACGTGCGCCGAACGGCGTTTGCAGCTGACGAGACGGCGGTTGCGCTGCAAAGTGCCACGTCGCGCAGTGCAAGTCTCTCGACCCGGGTGCAGCAGCTCGAAGCTGAACTGGAACAGGCGCGTGCTGCGGAGCAGGTAGAGAGCGAAAAGGCGAGAGCGGTTGAGGGGCTGCGGGACGAGCTAGCTGCAGCACGGCAGCGCGAGGTGCAGACGGAGGAGCGGTGCGAGACGGCGCAGACGCAGCTCTCTGCTGTCCAAGCCGAGCTGGAGCGAACAAAGGCAAAGCTGGATCAGGTCACGGCGGAGCAAGAGCTGACCATCTCTGCAGCAGCCAAGAAATCCGCCGCGCAGATCGAGGCGCTGCGTATGCAGCTCGAAGAGGCTCAACAGCAGTCGCAACAGGAAGAGGAGGGCACCAGCTGTTCCTGCGCCACCACCTCTGCTGACCAGTCTGGCGGTGCAGAACCTTCATCGCGAACGCCGGAGCTGGAAACCGATCTCGCACAGCTCAAGCACGACCGCGACGCCGCAGCGCACGAATCGCAATCGCGCATCGCCACACTCGAAGCGCAGCTCGACCAACGCCGCACGCAAGCCTCGGACCTGCAGACCATCTTCCGCGAACTCCAAGACAAAAAGCAGCGTCTGCATTCGATCCAGTTGCACAACGCGCACATTCGCGCGCTCGACAAGGCGCTCGCGCAGCAGCAGCGTATCGTCGACTTGCTCGATCGACCAGCGGTGGATAACGCGGAATGGATGGCGCACGCCCACCAGCTGAGCGCCTCGCTCGCCAAGCTCAAAGCTGACGCTGCGGGCAACAAGAAGGAGCGCGCCGATGCAGCGGTCGCGGCAGACGACGTTGTATCGAGCAATGTCGAGCAAAATACCGGGGACGACGAGCGGGTCCCAGAACTGGAGCACAAGATCGACGAGCTGGAAGCACGCATCCTGCGCCGTACCGAACAGATCGGCTCGCTGCAGCGCCAGCTGCACAACGTCGAGAACGATCTCGCGCGCACCCGGACCAACCAGCGGTTGGCGGAAGAGACGGTGGAGGAGCTGGACGCAGAGCGGACCGAGCTGCAGGCGCAGGTGCAGCAGTTGGAGGGGCGCGTGGACGAGCTCGAAGCCGTCCGTTCTGCTCCTGCTCCGGAGGAGAGCGAGGAGCAGCAGCGGGTCGAAGTGGCGAGTCAGACTGCGACCCAAGAGGGCGAAAGCGAGATCGAAGCCGCGCTGTCGTCCGCCAAAACGCGCATCACGGCGCTCGAAGCCGAGGTGTCACACCTCTGCGTCGAAAAGACCTCTGCGCAAGAACAGCACTCCGCGCTACAGCATACGATCGCCACGCTCACCGAGCAGACGCAGCACCTGCAAACCCTGCTCACCACCGCGCGCGACTCCGCCTCCCAGCTCGAGCAGCAGCACGACGCCGAGCTCTCCTCCCTCAAATCCACGCTGCAAAAATCCGACGACCGCCTCGCCGCAGCACGTGCCGAACTCGACGCTGCACAGCTGGCGCTAGCAGAGGCGCGCGAGGCCGGCTCGGCGGACGCGGAGCGCATCGACGCGCTCACTGCACAGCTGGGCGAAGTGCAGACTCAGCACGAAGCGGCACTCGCTGCGGCTGCGGCTGCAGAGCACGAGTCGCGCTCTGTAGTTGCCGAGCTGACAGCCAAGATCGCCGTGCTCGAAAACGACGCCCTCGCGACACGTGACGAAGCCGCATCGACACGTGCGACATTGCAAGCCGAGCTGGCAGAAGCACAGCAGCAGCTCGCAGACCTACACGCGGTGCTCGAGCAGCGCGACGCCGCCATGCACACGCGCAACGCCGAGTACTGGACGCTCAAGGAGGAGCTGGCCGAGCTGCAGGAAGAAGCGGAGCGCAGCCGCACGCACAACACTGTCGACGCCTCAGCGCTGCAGGAGGTGCAGTCTCAACTGGCGGCATCGATCGCAGACAAAGCGGCGCTAGAGGAGCGTATCGGCGCGCAAGAGCGCGCGCTTCTGAAGCTCAAATCCGACCTCACAGCAGCCAGGTCGACAGAAGAGCTGCTCAACCTGCAGTACACGTCGTCCCAGCGCCGAGTGAGCGATCTCGAATCCACCATCGCGCAGCTCGAGTCCGCTGCTGCAGCACACGTCGACGCAGCGGAGGTGGAAGATCTGAAAACGAAACTCACGCGCTCGCAGGCTGAAGTCGACTATCTCACTGGCCGGATCGACGAGCTCGAGACCGAACTCGGACGTAAAGCGGACGAGATCGAGGAGGCTGATAGCAAGATCTTGGATGCGCTCAAGGAGTCCAAGAAGTACGCTACGCGGTATACGAAGTTGAGTGCGAGGTACGAGGCGGTGCAGCGCGAGAGCAAGGCGCGGGAGGACGAGGTGGGTGCGGTTAGGGTGGAGTTGGAGAAGGAACGCGAGCGGGTGAAGGCGTTGATGCGGGCGAAGGCGGAGGCGGTCGAGGGTGGGATGACGAGGAGTGGAAGTGGGAGTGGGTTGGTGGGGAGGAAGAGGGCTAAGCCTGATTCTGAGGGGGAGGTGCGCGGGGACTCAGCGGTACAGGCAGTGGCGACACCGCGTGCGGAGGCGGTGAAGGCGGTGTACGCTCCCTCGCCGTCGGCCACCAGCACGCGCACGCCGAGCTCCTTCACGCCTGTTCGCAGGTCCACCAAGTCCTCCTCCAGTTCCCGATCCAAACCTATCACGAGCAACGCCCACACGCCCGTCATACTCGGCCTCGGCACCCCCACCACCACCACCACCACCTCCTCAGCCGAAACAGAGCCCGGCATGGTGCGGAGCACCTCCAACCCGTCCGCACTCATCGCCACGCGTCTGCTCCAGGCCTCCACCTCACCCGCAAAACCCCCCACCTTACTGAGCGACAGGACCAACCTCGTCCCCGCCTCCACCGCCGCCGGCGGAGGCACCTCGCGACTCAGCTCCAAACTCGGCGAGGGCAAGTCGCATCGCCCAGTTACGTCGTTGTTGCCCCAAGAGACCGCAGTCGATGCTGTGCCGAGGAAGAGAGGCGAGGAGCGCAAGGTGCTTGGTGCGTCGGCAGTGACGCCGGGTGCGGTAGGAGGAGGGGCGGCCGACTTTTTGGCGAGGATGAAGGCGCAGCGCGCTGCGTCTGCCACGTCTGCTGGAGCGGGTGGGCAGCGTGCCTGACGGACGGCGGCTTGGGGAGGGACTTGGAACGTCTTGGGACACAGATTCGTACACATTTGACATGCTTTGAGCGCACACGCACCATTCTCTTGCACGCGCAACAGACTCTCTCTTTCTCTCACACACACGCATTCCACGCAATGCACAAAGAACGATTCCCGAGCATCAATCTTCCCTTCTCTTTCCCGAGCCTTGTCAGACATCGCACACAAGCATTTTCGAGTCAGAACACCGATCAGTCTCAGACGTGCATGAGCGAGCCCTTGTTTCATTCGTGCATCACTCCAGACTGGTGACATCAATAGTACGCACCCTGACCAGCATACGCAGCACCGCTCCTCGCCTCCCCACCGCTCGCCAGGTCGTCGTCGCCCTCAGCCTGAATAGCGACCAGATTCCTTCTCGCCGGATGATCGCTGTCCAGCAAATGCAGCTGATCCAGCGCCAGACCGACGCCGCCCACGCCCGCCCTGCCGACGTACCCGTCGCTGCCCGGCCCCCACGCCGGCACGGGCAGCCGGAACGCCTTTACGCCCAACGCGGCCCTGCCCGCAGGCACCTGCGCCGTCACCTCCTGGCTCGGCGGCACGCGTTGGAACGAGACCGTATCGTTCAGCTTGCGGTACGACAGCAGCCAGTGCTGCACGGTGGACAGCTCCTGGTCGAGGATCAGCGCTGCGCGTTTGCTTTTCGACTTGAACGAGAGCAGGGTGGACGAGGACGAGACCGTGATGTTGGCCAGCGTCGCGGCCATGTTCTGCAGGTTCGGGGAGGAGAGCATGGATTGCGAGAGCGTGAGGTAGGCGATTGCGGACCCGACGGAGGACGACTGCTCGCCCTTGTCGATGGCGAGCCACTTGTAGGCGATCGCGCGGTGGAAGGTGGTGGAGAAGGTGAGGTATTTGAGCAGCGAGTTGGCGATGTCGAGGTCGGAGAGGGAGGATGCGGTGGAAGAGGGGGCGGCGTAGAAGCTGTTGCTGCCGCCGCCGGCAATGGATGCGGCTGCGTCGTGCGGGCCTGAATGCCTCGCTAGTGGTGCGCTTGATTGGATGGCGTCGTGGTGCGAAGCTTGCTTGCTGCTGTTACCGAGTTTGAGCTTGCCAAACAGCTTCTTGCCCTTGCCTCCTCCTCCTCCACCGCCACCGGCCGCGATCGCATCGCGAACCTGAGCATCACCCTCCTCGTCATCATCATCATAACCACGATCCCGCGTAGCAGAAACCCTCCTCGCCAAGTCATGCTCATGGTTCGCACTCAAACCCATCTCCGCGTCCTTCTTACCCTTCCCCCTCCCACCACCTTTGCCCTTCTCCGAGACCGTCTTCAACAACCCCATAGCGCTCTCCATCTCCTCGACCACGTTCAAATGCAGCTTCGCCAACAAACTCGCGCTCGGATGCCCCTTCTCCAACGGCGGTCCCGGCGTCACCGTATCCACGGCCTTGCCCACACTCGGGCTGACGAGCTTGCGAATCGCCAACGCCTGCGCCTCGGCCAGACACACCTTGCTCAGCGCGAGCGTCGCCTCAGTCGTCAGGTCCGGCGGCAGTCCGTCGAGCCTCCCGACCTGGTCGCTCCATTTCGGCAGCAGCTCCTGCGACAGGTACGACAAGATCCCAGAGGAGCGGCACAGCGTATCGGCCGCCCAGCGCAGACGGTCGTCTTTGAGCTTGCGCTGCTCGGCGGATGTGGCGCGGTCGCGCTCGTACGACCCGAGCCCGGCGACGGTGGCTGCGGCGAAGTTGGACAGCGTCAAGGCGTACGTGAGCAGCGTCGAGGCGAGTTCGTAGTAGAGTCCGGGCAGGTCGACGCGTGGAGGACCGCGGAAGCGTGTGGTCGAGATCGAGGTGCGCCACGAGAAAAGCGGCTCGTGGCGCAGGATGAGGTCGTCGGTTTGCACACTGTTGAACACGGCGAGCAGGTGAGGGAGGTACTCTTCGATCGTTTTCACGATTGTTAGCCAGTCCGTTGTGTTTCCTGCCGCCGCAGAAGATGCCGAGTCGCCACCACCCATGCCATCTCCGTCTGCATTCCCAGCATTGCTACTGCCGACATCCTTGCTAGAAGAACCACCCGCGCGATTCTCCTTCAACACCGCCCGAAGCCGTGCCCGCAGCTGCGTCGTCTGTGAGACCTGCGATACCAGGTCCGTTGTGACCAGGAAGTCGCTGTACGACACGCTTCCGGTCGTAGCCAGATCATAGATGTACATGACGGCAACGACGCTGATGGCGGAAGAGGAAAGAAGTATAGGTGGTAGTCTGAAAGGTAGAAGCGCGGCATTGAATGCCAAGAACAAGCATCGGTCGATCGGCAATCAAACCAAAGCCGCCTGCCGAGCACCGATCCGAACCTTCTCAAATTCACATCAGCGCTTGGACCAACACCATCAACACCATCAACACCATTTCAATCCACGAATGCTTCTCTGAGGCCACAACTACATAGAGGAACATGATCGAGATGAATAAAGAAATGCTATTGCTTGCCATCTGACAGAATCAAAAAGCCCTTCCAATCTCTATGTCTTCGTTCTCACTCCCGCTGAGCTGTGCAATGCGACGATCAACCGCAGCGTGGCTAGCTTCGCTATCCGTCCCGAGGCTGCCAATGCCATCGAGATCCTCGTCCTCGACGTCTTCATCCGCTTGTGCTTCCACGTTGTCCTCGTCGTCCTCGACATCTTCGTCCTGGCCGATTCGATCGAGCACGTCGAGTTCGCCTTGCACACGCCGCCCATCGAGGCTGGTCAACGTATCCGAGGCCTGCAGTCCGTCTATACGGTCTTCTTCGTCGTCGAGCGCGCTGGTCACAAGCGCCTCATCCAGCACCTCGGCCGGCATGATGCGGCTGAACGACACCAACGATGCTGTCGTCGCAGAGCGTCGTCGCATTCCAGGTCGGATGGGGAGCGGATCGAACGCTGACGATCCCGCCCGCGATCTTGCTCCAGCCATGTCGCTGTGCCCCGCCGCAGGCAAGGCTGTGGCGCTGTGACCCGAGCCAGACACGGCCAACGACGACGCCACTGATGGTCGCAACCCAAAGAGCCCGGACGAAGTGGTTCGTGTCAGCAGGCGAGCGCCTGGCAAACTCGTGGTTCGGTCCATCGACGTGGGCATCGATCGAAGACTTGAGAACCTTGGCGGAGTCGATAGTTCGCCACGAGCCAGATATGCTGTGGGCGTCTGCTCCAAACCATTGCTGAGTGCGTTCAGCGTGGTATTCGGTCGGTCCGACCCAGTTTCTGCCTCGGGCATCCGATCCTCTTGCAACGTCGAGAGCGCACTAGCTTCCTGCGAAGAGTCACCGGCCGCCGCCGACACCGTCTCCTCCTCGCCATCGTACGCCGGTGTGCCAGAGCCGAGATCCTCCTCGTCGATCTCACCAACCACCGACATCCTTCCTGGATAACGAGGAAGGTCTTCTCCCTCATCCGCAAGTCGCGAGCCGTCCTCACGGAACAGTTGAGCGTAAGCAGGCAGCAGGGGCTCTGCAAATGGAACGGGCAGCCCTACGTCAGGATGGAGTCCCGCTTCCACTGACCCCTCGGCAGCAGCAGCAGCTGCACCGGTTGACCCTGACGACGTCGCCCTTGCTGCTCCGCTATTTTCCACAGGCTCCGAGCTGTCCTGTGTCGATGCTCGAAGGGCAACCGGGCCGAACTGATCTTGCACCTCTTTCGGAGGCGCCTCGGTGAAGCGCACCGGTACGCACATGACCAAGGCTTGCGCCCAGTCCTGGCCGTCATGACCCGCTGCGACGTTCGACTTGAGCCCGAATCCAAGCTTGACTTTGAGCTTGTGTCGCACGCGCACATAGGGACTTTCAAAGTCCGGAATCAGCTGAGCGCTGCCTCCCTTTCGCGCTTTGCCAGCATCGCTCGAGACCAAGGGCAGGTTGATCGTCATCCGCACGCGACCTTTCGTCAGATCTACTCCCTGAGCGTCATCACCGGAAAAGGCATAAGTCGCGCGAAGGCTGGCGGCCCCAGTACCATCAGCTGCACCGCTTGCAGTCGGCGTCGCGCCGTGACTACCTCGCACGTCTGAGCTTGATCCTGCAGCCGAACCTTCACTCGGCTGCTCCAACATGGAGCTCGCAAAAGTGGAAAGTCGGCTGATCGCTGTCTCGAAGCGACTCCTCCTTGGCGCAGCCGCTGATCGCGCATCTGGTCTGGTGGACACGGTAGAGGTGATGCCCGACCTCGTCGCCTGCGAGCCCGGGGGAACCCTACGCTGCGTGTCCCTTTCAAACGCGAATTGGCTCACAGATTCGTCTGAGTGGACGCGCGCCGCGCTTCGAGCAGCGTGGGCACCCTCCTGCGCGGTCACAGCTGCAGCTGCCCCATCTGCAAATGGCACGCCTGCGGTCTCTCTAGTGTCTGACACAGGGCCATTGGCCGCTTGGCTGGAGCTCGTCGTCTCGGTGGGCGTCGATGCACCAATGTCGAATGGAATCGGCCGTCGGCTTCGTCCCACAGGCGCAGTGGGCGAAGAGCCGCCCGCCGGAGCCGCGCCACCAGCAGAACCAGGGCGAGGCTGCATCGCACCAGCGCCATCAGTGCCTTGGATGGCTTGTCTCAACGACGAGCTGCTGGAGTTGTGAGATCGTGCCAAGGAACGCGGCAAGGGCTGCATCACACTCGCTCGTGAGCCTGTATTGACCTGAGCGGCGGGTGCGAAGGCGGCCCTCAGGCTGCTGCCCAGGCCGGCAGTTTGCGAAGTGCCGTCGGGCGTGTTGGCTCCAGACCCTGCTGGACTGCGCCGCAACGGACTCCTCGACAAGCCGGTCGACCTGTCCATTGCATCGCCTCCGACTCTGGTTTTGCCCTTGCGCGAGGTCTGTCGTTCGTCCCTACCAGGCTCTTGTCCGCGATTCTGGAGCGCAAACGGAGGCGGACCGACGATGGTGGTTCGGACGCGCTCGACATTGTTCTCTGTCGGGTGAGGCGCTTTGCCCTGGTTTGCGAGCGCAATGTGACCCAGCACGAGCGATCGATCGTAGCCTTGACGAAGGCGCTCCTCTGCCGCACGCTGTGCATCGGTCAGATCATTTGAGCCGGATTGCATCCTTCGCGCGCTCGTTAGGACGGGAAGATCAGCGGCGTCAACACTGTTCGGCATTGGTGGCACCGGGAAAGCAGCGCAAAACGAGCGTGAGGGCATGGAGCTGTGTCTTTCCGTTTGCAGACATACAAGCTCCATGTCCTTGAGCCGCAGTCCACCCCACTTTTTCAGCGCGTCCCAGCCTTCGGTGCGGCCCACTTCAATCTGGACGCCGAAGCTGAGCACATCGCTCTTCGGACCGGTCACATGGACGTGCGAAGGCAGTGATAGCGTCAGGGAGAAATTGAGACCACCAGCGGCATCTGAGTCGGGCGTGACTCCAAGCTCGGGAGGCAAGTGCAGAGTTGGACGATGGACAAAGTGTCGCAGCGGTGCCGAAGATCGACTCGACGGCATCGCGCGGGAAGATGTACGCGGCGGCGAGTTGGCTATCCCAAAGCGAGGGTCCAACAGGGACGAGGCTCGACTGACCAAAGCTGGCAAGTTGGGCAGCGTAGCCGAGGGTGTGAGGGCAGTTGCCGTCGCAGCCAACTTGGCTGGATCTCGAGGCGCGTCAAAGGCACTTGGTGCACGAGGCATCACGACGGCGGCTGCTTCTCCTTGCTCTTCCTGAGCCGTTTGAAGATCATTCGCTCTTGCAGCTGCTTCCGAGCCCCAACTCCTAGGATGCTCGTCGATTCGAGGCGACGGGGCCAAGGCAGCGGGAGCTCGACTGCTGCCATCGGCGTCTGATCCCAGGTCATTTGCGTTTGCGGCGAGCGGGCTTGGCACAGTTGGGTGCAAGGCAGGGTCGTCGGAGCGCGGTGCCGAAGCGCGCGCTGCCAGCGACATAGGCGCCGATGCAGAGATCGGAAGAGGCGATCGGCTCTGACCAGTCGCCAGGCTGGGCACGCCAGCGTCGGATGCTTCCTGCAGTCTAGCAAGAGCGGCCATGCTTTGTGAAAGCGAAGGTGTGGTGCCTGCATCGCGCATCATCTGGCTGGCCGTAGCGAGCCTGGCGAGCCTTGCGACGGGAACAGGAACCACGTCTCTGCATCGCCTTATCAAGATACTGAGGGACTCGCTCTTGATGGAATGCTGACCAGAAGGCAAGAGCTGGTTGCAAGCCTCCGTGGTCTTGCTGAAAAGCGGGTCGCCATCGTCAACTGGAATCTGCAGCACGTCCTTGGAAGCTGAACCGCGACGACTGTGTGAGTTTGAGCCACTTTGGTCCAGTTCGGCGCCGGTCGACTTCTTCAGAGTTCGGAGCTGCAGCTGCTTGGCGGTCTTGTTGAGCCAGGTATTCTTTGTCTTGCTGCGGCCCGTTGAGGAGGGAGGCGAGCGAGTGTCGTCCCGCTGTGCATCTTTGATCGCGCCCGAGTCGTTGAGCTCGGATTCTAGCGACCTGGCAAGGTTGAGGTTGGAGGGTTGACCGAATGCGCCATCGCCGCCGAGTCCTTCGAAGCCGGAGACGGCGGAAAGAATAGCTTGCCCCTCAACAAGGGCAGTCGCCTGGACACAATAGAAGGTGGCGCCAAAACGCGATCGCTGGGATGCTGGCAACCAGCCTGGAATCGAGAGGTCGAACTCTGTCTCGTACTTGAGAGACTGCTGGCTGCCAAGGTCATTGAGCATGTTCGGCGAGAGGGTGTCTGCAGATGGAGATTGGTCGCCAGTCTGAACCGCTTGGACGGGACACGAATAGCCCTGCGGCTGGAGGAGCTCCTGCGAGACTTCGGTCAGCTTGATGGCGTTGAACCTTCCAGTAGCATCGACATACACCGAGTAGCCGGTGAAGCGGATGGTGAGCGCCTCGACATGCACCGAGGGGTCGTCTGTGGTGGAGCCGTCACGAGCGAGGGCCGCAGCCGAAGAGAGTCGTGGCACGCTGAGCTTGGGAACCTCGACGACGACGGTGCCGGCAAGCGAGTAGTTGGAGCTCGACTGCATGGAGCCGAACATGGTGAGACGGTCGACGAGCGGCTCGACACTGACACGGACATTGCTGCATAGATCTACAGTCTTTGGTTGAAGGGTCTTGGAACGGGCTGCGGCCGCTTCGAGCCTGAGCTGGCGACTAGCGTGGATTAGCGGCATGGAAGCGGGCACGAGCGCAGAGTTGTTGGCGCGAGTCGGCGAGGCTCCCTGCATCGAGAGAGGCAGGTCCTCGGCAGAGAGGCTAGCCTGAGAAAGTCGAGGCGACCCATCGGCACTGTCTTCGACGGCAAGAAAATCGAGCATGCTCACGCGACGCTCTGCGCGGGCACTGATGTTTTCCTGCGACGTGGGCGATTCGAGCTCGTCATTGATATCGCGCGCAGCACCGCGGGGTACTGGGAAGGGGCTCTGAAGATCCGTGTCGACTGCCAAACGGGCAGCCGACCTGCGACTAAGGCTCGAAAAGCGCTGAGGCGAGGTGACAAAGGCGGAGGTCGAGCGAGGAAGCGTTTGGGTTGATGGAGCGGCGCTTTGTTGCTCCGAGAGGTTGGCTTCCGAAAGCCTTGCAGAGAGAGCTTGTCGAGGTGGCGGGAGTGCCGATGCATTGTCGAGCTCGACGTGTGAGACGGGTGCAGAGTGGGCATGTTCTTGCACGGCATGGGAAGCATCGGTGCGGGTGATGAGCGGAAGCAGAGTGTGACGCGCAGCGAGGTTGGATCGTTGTGCTAGCGGATCTGTCGCTATGCTCTGAGAGGAAGCGGATGCGTCGATGCCCTGCTCTACTGTGCGGGTAAGCTGAGGCGGCAGCACGGAAGCATCGGTGGGATCAGCAGCGGCGGGAGAGACGGCGCTCGTTGTGCTGACCTGTAAGAACGGTGCTCCGTCGGTGCTGTCCGAAGAGTGAGCTGCGGGCGTTGACACGAAGAGGGCGTCCAGCAAGGGAGGTGACATTGGACGCGTGTCTGAAGCCAGGGTGAGGCCGCCTTTGGCGTGCATGGAAGAACAGGTCGAGGCGGAGCCGTCTGGGAGTTGGACAGGCGAGGGCAATGAAGTCGAGGGTGGCGAGGAGTCGGGCATCTTGAATTCGGATGCTCTGGCTTCATTGGTGTCAGGAACGCGGTGCGCTGATTGGGCGTCGGAAGCTGGGAAGCGGGAGGTGGCATGATGCTGACGAGCATCCGCGAGATTGTGAACTGACAAATGAGCGTCCTCTCTTGCAACGAGCCTCTCTGGAGGAGATGTGCTGAGGGCCGATGTGGGTAAAGACAGCGTGTGGTGGTGATGGTGGGACTTTACGCCCGACATGCGCGGAAGTGGTGGGGTTTTAGCAAGCGAGCGGGCATCCTGTCTGGATCTGGACTTGAGCACCGAGCCGAGGAGCGACGAGCGACGTGACTTGAAGACGGGGATGGCTCTCAGCTTGGGATCGTTGAGATTGTGCTGGCGATGATGGTTAGCCACGAAGCGAAGGCCGTGTTCTGGCGGAGCAATGCTAGCATCAACGTGGGGAGACGACGCATGGTGAGTGGGGTCGGTGGGAGAAAACGAGCTAGTAGACGCAGCCGACGTCGACATCGACGCGGGCGTGGACGTGGACGTGGTTGACGACATGGGTCTTCTTGCATGGGCCCTGTGGGAGGTGAAGTTGGTGGTTTGCATGCTGAACGAATCCGATTCGGGGTGAAACGAGGAGCCAGCTTTCATATGTGGAGCTGCTGCGGCTCAGAAGGGGAGAAAAGAGACGTGCATGGATGGGGATCGTGCTGTTGAGCAGTGGAGGTGTCGCCTACGGACGCAGCGCTTCGAACGGTGGAGATGGATCTCGCAGATGGTTTCTGTGCGTTGTAGACCGGATCGAAGCGGTTGCCAGTGCTTGAGGATGCTGGGTGTGCGATCGAGTTATGAATGCGCGGCTGTTGCGATGCTACAGTAAGCAATCTTGAAGCGCCAGAAGCCAGTGATTAATGGTGGAAGGTGGGATGAGCTGGAGACGAGGAGATTAAGTGTGCAGAGGCGATAGACAGTATCGATGGAAGACAAAGAGCGCGTGTGTGTGTGTTGGAGTCGATGATAGGAAACGAAGGACTGAGGTCAAGAGAAGGTCGTGGTGGGAAGAGATCGAGGAGATGGAGGATGGGAAGCAAGTTGGCGATGCCCCCTTTTAAAATAGGCCGTGAACACTCTGGCCAACTGAGCCTTTCGCTAATGCTTTGCCGCACCGAGCAGCAGCAGCTGAAGAGACAGAGGCTGAGTAACCGCTTTGCGTAAAGAGTCGGACTGCCCGACACAAAGAGTGAGGGTCAGGAACAGAGCAGCAGCAGCGGCGGCAGCGGCAGCACCCACGGCACGGCGTCTTTTGGTGGTAGCGGGAGGGAACGAGTCCAAGATGAAGGCGAAAGACGGAGGGCAGCTCCGACGATAGCACTAGGGACAGAGCAAAGTGTCAGAGACCAGCGAGCGGTGTTGGCATGCCATTGCATCTGCAGGCGGTGCGTGCGTCGGTTTCTATTTCGTCGGGGCAACCGCAGCGCCGTCTTCCGTTCCTCTAGCACACCACGCTTCACTGTGCCTCTATCTTTCCTCAAATGTGCTTTCTTCCTTGGCTCTCTCTCACTCAGAGAGCTTGATCAACGAGGCTGATGGATTGGATACCGCACCAAGTCATGCTGTAACTCACGATGAATGCAGATCCCGTGGTGAACGTTATGCAGAAATCACAATTTATTTTTTATAAAATTCATTTTTTTTTTTTTTTTTTTTTTGGGCGATTTGCCTTTGGAGACAGCCGCCGCTTACGCCGCCAGCAGCCCCTTTGTGCTTTCGGCAAATGAACCAAAGCACGCGCGGGGCGCCAAATTCACACCGACATCAACGCAAGCAAGCAAGCAAGCGAGCAAGCTCGACTCGCGAACAAGAGTTGTCGGAGGCGCCGCCGGATCCCGTAGTTGACAGAGGCTGATCCCAAGCCTGTCAAGGGCACATCAATCACAGCGGTGCTTTCCGAAGAAGTATCGATGGCACTGATACCAAAACACCTGACTGCAGCTGTGACTATGCCGAGGAGGAGCGTCCTCGATGCATCTCCAACTGGGCCTCTCTGGGGCTACAATTCGGAGAACCCGAGCTGTTTGCTATTGGCTACGTTGGCAAGCAAGCAAGAGCGTTGCTGGTAGCAGTGATGGTGTCAGAAGAGCCGTCATCACCGCAAGAATCCGAACTTTCGCTTCCTTTCACCGTCTCTCCGTGTCTCGTCGAATCGCCGCGATCCGTTTTGATGTGACACTATCAACACGCCCGATCTCGATTCCAACTTTTTCCATTGGAAAAAAAAAAAAAAAAAAAAAAAAAAAAAAAGGGGGCTGAAAATTCCTATTTTTTGATTTCTTGTGTGTTCAGTCGTCAGACAAGCTTCACGCTGGTCGTTGCGTCAACAGATAGACACAGATAGACTGTCAGTCGAGACGTGAGGTGAGCGAAAAATGCGGTCTGTGTGCTGCTGCTGCTGCGTGTGAGAAACGCCAAAATTCTCAATTTCGCCGCGACGAGACAGACCCGGCCAGCCAGCGAGTGAAGCAAGAGCCAACCAAAATCAGCGATCGATGAAGCGCTCTCTCT
Source organism: Sporisorium sorghi (assembly GCA_023212695.1). Lineage (NCBI taxonomy): Eukaryota > Fungi > Basidiomycota > Ustilaginomycetes > Ustilaginales > Ustilaginaceae > Sporisorium > Sporisorium sorghi. Next base: position 10,203 of record JALCCG010000236.1, on the reverse strand, counting down.
CACACACTCACTCGCACCTGTGCGTCAAAGAAAGCGGAGAGCGAGCCAAATAGACAAACTCTCACTCTCAGCTTCTCACTTTCGTCTCATCGTCTCATCATCGACTTTCATTTTATTCCTGCTCTTCCTCTTGCATCTTCACCTTTCTTCTTCTTCTTCTTCTTCTCCACATCCTCTCAACTGCAACGCCTCTCCATCAACGTCCTCTTTCTGCCATTCCCAAAATCCACCGCTCTCGCCTCCGTGTCTTGTTCAACGTCCACCGCCAACCTCGTTTTTTTCTAACACAGCGCGCATCGACATCCGTCTTCATCTGTCTCGTATTCGTACACGATCGCATCAGCTCGTCTCGTTTGTTCATCTTTGCAGCCCAGTCTCAGCGTCTTCGTTGCATCGTTCTCGTTTTGCGTCCGTACTTCATCGCTTCCGCAAGCACACCCTTCCCAAACTCACCATCAACACAGTCTCAAGCACAAAGCACAACACGCTGAATAGCTGCGCTCCACTCTCGAGGATCGGTGCACATCCCATATACCATCATTCATCATGCAGTCGTTGATGGGTGGAACTCCGATGGCAAATGCCCCCTCCAACCTCGGCATCTCTGCCGGGCCCTCTGCACCCTCCGCTGGCACGCTGACAAATGGCCTCAAATCCGCCAACCCCCCCGTCTACAGCAGCGCCGAGGCGGCAGCCAACGCACAGGGTCTCGTCTACCCCGCTCTCCACCTCCATCCGCTCAACGACACCTTTGCACCAAAGCAGATCAGCCTCGCGCCGCCAGGTCCCAACAATCGCATCAAGATCGGTCGTCAGACCAATGCAAAGACCGTGCCCAACCCAACCAACGGCTACTTTGACAGCAAGGTCCTCTCGCGTATGCATGCAGAGGTGTGGAGTCAGAACGGCAAGGTCTACATCAAGGATGTCAAGTCTTCCAACGGCACCTTTATCAATGGCGAGCGGCTCTCCCCGGAAGCGCAGGAGTCCGACGTCTTTGAGCTTCACAACGGGGACATGGTCGAGTTCGGTATCGACATTGTCGGCGATGACAACAAGACCATCATCCACCACAAGGTCGCATGCCACGTCTACCTCGTCTTGACAGCCGAAGACGCGCTCAGCCTCCGTCACGACTTTGCCAGTCTCTATCGCGGCGGCATGCACGGCGGCCCGCTCGGAAGCAACGGCGTCGGTCCAGGCGCCGAAGGTGGTCTCCGCAGAACCAAGGCCGGCTTCAGCTTTGACCACGTCCTCAGCAAGCTTCAGAGCGAGTTGCAGAGGAGCAAGGAGACCTGGAACGACCTCGGCAGCCTCACCTCAACCATGCACGACATTCACGAGACGCTCGGCGGCAGCGCACCGCCCTTCGCGTCTGCACCCTATCCGCACCTTGTGCCTCCTCTTCCCGGCTCGGTCGACGCGCAGCAACAACAGCAGCAGCAGCAGCAGCAGCAGCAAGAGCAAGAACAACAACGCGCAAAAGATGCCGAAACGCAAGCAGCCAACGACGCGCATTCGGCCACCATCTCGGCGCTTCAGACGCAGCTCACAGAGACCCAGTCCTCCTTGGCTGCACACGTCGAAAGGATTCGCAGCCTCGAGTCCATCCTCTCTGAGCACGACTCGATCAAACGCCAAGTCAGCAGCATCAAATTGCAGATGGACGAGGCCAAACGCGAGCTCGACGCCGTCGCATCTGCCTCGGGCTCCTCCTTCTCTTCCCGACACGGCGTCAACGGCTTTGGCACCATTCGAGGCGGGCCTGATTTCAGCCACTCTCTTCACGACTTTGACGATGGCGCCAGTGTCGCAAGCGTCGAGACCATCACGCAAGGCAATGGCCAGGACGACGAAGATGATGACGACGACGACGACGACGAAAACGACAAAAAAGAAGGCGCCGGCCACGTCGGTCCTCGCGCACCGCCCGATATGCCAGCCCACCTCGTATCCGAAGACGCTGCCGATCTGGGTTCTCGAGAGCCACAAGTGACAGCAGCCGCCGATCCCTTCTCAGATCCCACGGCGGCTACTGCTGCTGCTGTCGCTGCTGCAGGTGCTCCGTCGGCCTTGACACATCACAACCTCATGAAGCAAAACGACGAGCGCGACGTCGAGCTCCGCGCACAAAACGAGGCGCTTTCGGCACGACTCGAAGAATTGGCCGCGCAGCTCGAGCAAGCATTGGCCCTCAGCCGCGGATTGCAGGATCAGCACGCGCAGGTCACCGATACCGTCAAGACCCTCGAGGAGCGCGTGCAAACGCTGGAGAAAGAGGTCGAGCACAACGCTGCAGCACCCACACCGTCTGCCGTTGCGTCGGAAGAGGCCACAGCGGCGCTGCTCAAAGGCATTGAGGGAAGATGGACCGAGTTCCGAAGTGACTTTGAGGAGAGCTGGCGCAAGGAGCGCCAAGGGTTGCAGACCGAACGCGAAGAGCTCCGCCAGGTGGTGCGTGCCTGGGACGAGGCCAATCGCCGCATGGAGGACGAGCTGAATGGCGAGGGAGAGGAGGCCGACTCGGAGCTCCAGGCCCAAGAAGGTGGAAGCAGCAGCAGCAGCAGCAGCAGCAGCGTCGCAGCAGGATCGTCAGAGGTGGGCGCCTCGCAGCAAGACGATGGCTCGATCGCAGGCAATGCATCGGAAGCATCGTCGTCGTCGCTGCCCAGGTCGAATGCGAATGAGGCCAGCAGCAGCCGTTCCAAACGGGGCAACGGCCGTCGCAGCAAGCGCCATGTCAACAGCGCTCTCCGCTCTTTGCTGTACGGCAGCGCCACTGCTGGGCTAATGCTTGATTCGCAAAGCCGAGACTCGGAGGAGGACGACGAGCGATGGGCTCACACGACGCGCTCAAGACTGTCTCGGCAGAGCCCTGACGACGACGCTCTATCCACAAGCCAGTCTGTGCGAAGCATGGCCGACTCTACTTCTACGCGTCCTTCCACCTCGACCGAGGTGACGACGCCCGACCTGGCGCTAGATGCCTCGAGAAGCGACGCGGCCGCGCTAGACACGCCCACAAGCAAGCATGATCAGCACTACGCTCGTTCACGTCATGGTCGAGAAGGCGGCGCAGAGACAGGCGCAGGCAGCAGCGGGCGGCATGCTCAGGAGCGCGCCGTCGGTCCTCAAACGCTGGCTGCTGCGGGCGTCGTATTTGTCGGACTGACAGCATGGATCTTGGCTGGCAAGGATCTTGCGCGGTTGAATATGGCGCTGTCGGGCAAGCCGTGATATCCCATATTCTCTCTAAAAAGCAACCACGCTGCTGCTCTTAGCTTTCTCTCTCTCTCCGCGTCTCACAGCGTCTCTTGCAACTGTTTCGGTAGCGTGTGCCCGCCGTCTCTCCTCCCACTTGTTTTGTGGTGTTCGTTCTGTAGTAACAGTTCTCTCTCGAGTTATGCCCTCTCACGTCGATACCAATTCACGATCGTCTTTATACGCAAGGCTACTATGATTGTGTGCAAGGAGCCTTGATGTGACCCAGTGAGCTTGAACGCTTTGCAATGACAGAGAGTTGAGAGTGAGAGGACCAGAGTCAAAAGGTTCGGGTCCGAGACGCTTGTGTTGGCTCCGCAGGTCAAAGCGAATTTTTTTGATTTGTTAGATTGTTCTGCAAGGCTTTTTCCGCAAGGCTTCCTGCGCGCGGATGTCAACGCGATCAGGCCACGCTTTGTTGCTTCTCATCCATCAAGTCACGATCTCATTGCTCTTCCATCAGAGCCAGTCAGCCGCGTTTTCGGTCATCGCCTGACTCACTTCAAGTTCATCGCCTGTCAGACTTGCGGCTCGAGACCTGCTTCATCTACGAACTCGCCTTTCGATTCACAAACGCTTCACGTACGACGGACAATCACATAAAACACAGCATAGCCATCATGGACGTACCCATGCAAGACGCAAACCGAAGAGGAGGACGCAGGAATGGTCCGTCCAACGCTCGAGCGGCACGTCGCAGCGATCCGTATGCGCGCGACTCGAGGGCCCGTCCGAACGCCGCAGCGAACCAGCCTCAACGCGGACAGACGCAAGCCAATGCAGCGCCCGCGCAGAGCGCACCGTTGCAATCTGGCATGTCGTACCCACCGCCGGAGCTCAGCATCCGTGGCTCGAGTGGTCCCACGTGGATCGTGGTGTCCAACTTGGTGGTCGGCACGTCGACCGAGGACGTTCGCCTCACGTTTGGCATGTTTGGTCGCGTCGAAGAGGTCAAGCAGCGACCGGCGCCTTCAGCCAACCATCCGACGGTGTCGTTCGAAGTCGCGTTCGAGAAGAGGGAGGACGCCGAGACGGCAGCGGAAAAGTTCAACGGCGCGCTGGCAGACGGTAGGATCTTGCAAGTGACGGTCAAGAAGCCTGAGGTACCGCGCGATGCTTACAGCCAGTTCAACAGGGCTACTGCTCAAGCCGTCGCACAGCGCCCTCGCGAGAAGGCGGCCAACTTGATCCCTGCACCGGCTGCGCTGCCATACACGCCGACTCCCGCAGCTGCTATGACTGCTGCCATACCAACTGGACCGGCCAGCATGCGCTCTCGCGCGCAAACCGCGCGACTGGTCGAACCCCGAGCGAAGAAATCTAATGGCGCCGCGGCGACGAACAACAGCCAGAAGGGCGGCAAGGCAGCCAACGCACCCGTCATCCCAACTGGACCCAAGAAAGGCGCTGCTACCGCGGCTGCACCCAAACCGAAACCGCAACCTCTCGCGCAGCGAATCCCGGAACCGCTTGCCAACCGCCTGTTGACGCAGGAACAAGCGCAAAAGCTACGCGCCGAGGAAGCCAAGAAGAAGGCCAGGGACGAGGCTCGAGCCAAAGCCATTGCAGCTACGGGCAAGCATACGGTGCTGGGCAAGCGTCTCGGTGGACTGCCTCTGGCGCAGAGGCTGGTGCAGCAGGCAGGCACGCCCAAGTCGGACCAGAGCGTCGTCCGTGCTGCTGCCGAGAAGAAGAAGCGCAAGAGGGAGGCAGCGAAGGCAAAGAAGGCCAAGGCGAGCCAGGGCATGGATCTCGATGGATGAAGAGAACTCAAGCTGCAAGAACGAACAATCACAAGGCGGCAACTGGAAATTACTGTACACATTGAAGTACTGCAGTCGAGACTATCAATGCTATCTCGTTCTTGCATTCCTACTCTACGAACACCCGAGAGTGCGATGAGCATCACCAGGCTGGAAAAGAGCCAATCCGTGCGGTTGAGTGTGCGCGGCTGTATTGCGTGTCAGATTGATTGCGACTGCGACTTCGACTGCGATTGCGCAGGCCAACACGCGTCGCGTTTGGCACTTTACGCCTTTTTTTGTCAGTCTCAGAATTGCTGCTGCTGCGCTGCTGCTGCGCTGCTGCTGTGCCGCCTGCAGTCTCCACCCGAGGCAAAGCGCATCAGTGGAAAAGTGCCCTTTCGTGTTGCTCTTTTTTTTTTCTCTCTCTCTCTCTCTTCGACTGCGCTTCTCGTCGAGACTTGCTGCGCTTTGTCGTCTTCTCCACTCACCTTCACCATTCACCATTCACCTTCTCGCTATCCACTTCCAGTCTCGATTGGCCCCCTGCTACACAAGATATATACCCCACTGCAAGCCTCCAAAAAGGCTGCTACACTCGCTCCTTCCGCTCTGCGATGGTCACGGCTGTCTCTCGATCGTAGATCCTCAGCAAAGTTGTCTTTGGACAAATCTGTCTCGCTATAGTCTCAGCTGAGATCTCAGCGACCGCTTCAACTTCAAAATGTACATCAAGACGCTCACCATCCAGGGCTTCAAGTCCTATCGAGATCAGACCGCCGTCGAACCCTTCTCCCCACATCACAATGTCGTCGTCGGTCGCAACGGTTCGGGCAAATCCAACTTCTTCTCCGCCATTCGTTTCGTCCTTTCCGATGCCTACACCTCCATGTCGCGCGAGGAGAGGCAGTCGCTTCTCCACGATAGCTCCAGCTCCACCTCGGCCACCCTTTCTGCATTCGTAGAGATCGTCTTTGACAACAGCGACAACCGCTTCCCCACCAACGGCACCGAGGTCATCCTGCGCAGAACTATCGGTCTCAAGAAGGACGAATACAGCATCGACCGAAAATCCGCCTCCAAGGCTGACGTCGCCAACCTGCTCGAGTCTGCCGGCTTCTCCCGCAGCAACCCCTACTACATTGTGCCCCAGGGCAGAATCACCCACCTCACAAATGCAAAGGACCACGAACGTCTCGGTCTGCTCAAGGAGGTCGCCGGTACCCGCGTCTACGAACAACGCAGAGCCGAGTCCATCAAGATCATGGAAGATACTAGTGCAAAGCGATCCAAGATCGACGACCTCCTCGACTACATCGAGAACCGTCTGCGTGAGCTCGACGACGAAAAGGAGGAGCTGCGCGAATACTACGAAAAGGACCGCGAGCGCAGATCCATCGAGTACAGCCTCCATCAACGCGAGCTCACCGAGTGTGCCGAGCTGCTCGAGAAACTCGAGGATGACCACAGATGCGACGTTGACGCCTCCAACGTCCGCAGAAGCGAGTTCAACGACCGCGAAAAGCTGCTCGCCCGCCTCGAAGCAGAGCTCGCCGCCACCGGCCAGTCCATCGAGCAACGCAATCTCGAGAAGAACCAGCTCGAGCAAGAGAGGCGAGACGTCGCCAAGCATCTCGCCCAGATCGAGTCGCTCGTCGAGGAACTCGAAGAGGTGGGCGAGAAGCGCGCAGATCGACGTGGCGCTCTCGAGGCCGAGCTCGCCCGCATCCGTACCGACATGCAGCAAAAGCAAGCACAGCTCGATCAGCTCCGCCCGAACCTCGATGCTCTCAGCGCTGAAGCAGAGCAACTGCGTGCTGCGCTCGAAGAAACCAAGGCGCGCGTCTTGGCGCTCTACTCGAAGCAGGGTCGTTCGGCTCAGTTCCGCACCCAGCGCGACCGCGACGAATATCTTCGCTCTCAGATCGGTGACCTCGACCAGTTCCTCCGATTGCAGCAAACGCGAATCGAACAGACTGGCCGCGAGCGTACCAGCATCACAGAGCGAAGGACCGCTGCCCTTCGTCAGATTCAGGAAATCGAGGCAAATCTCGAAAGTCGAAAGGATACCGTCCAGCAGCTGGCCACCGAGTACGCCGCCAAGCGCGACCGCCGCGACGAGCTTTCCGAGGTGCGCAAGGACCTGTGGAAGGAGGAAGAGTCGCTGCGATCCTCGCTCGCTTTTGCCGGTACCGAGCTTTCTAACGCACAGCGCAAGCTCGTTGGCATGATGGACAAGGCCACCGTCCAGGGCTTGCTTGCTGTTGAAAAAATTGCGGCTCAGCTCGGCTTGCAGGACAACGTCAAGGGTCCCATCTACCAGCTCTTCACCGTCGATGACAAGTACAAGACCGCCGTCGAGGTGGTGGCTGGTGCCTCGCTCTTCCACGTCGTCGTCGACACGGACGAGACGGCGAGCAAGGTGCTCGAAGTCATGAACCGCGAAAGAAGCGGTCGTGTCACCTTTATGCCGCTCAACCGTCTCCATCCCAAGGAGACCGACTTCCCCACCACGCAGGATGCGATCCCGATGATCAAGAAGCTCCAGTTCGACCCGGCGCTCACCCCCGCCTTCCAGCAGATTTTTGGTCGCAGCATCGTCTGCCAAAATCTCGAGATTGCAGCTGCATACGTGCGTAGTCACGGCGTCAACGCCGTCACGCTCGACGGCGACAAGGTTGAGCGCAAGGGTGCTCTCTCGGGTGGTTACCAGGACCCCAGACGCAGTCGTCTGGATGCGGTAATGGATGTGCGCAAGTGGAAGACGCAGAGCGAGCAAGACACGGCCAAGCAGACCGAAGTGCAGCGCCGTCTCACCGAGATCGAGCAGGAGATTACTGGCCTGATGGGCGAGATGTACACGCTGCAGCATCGACGTGACGAAGCCCGCAATTCGCGTGGTCCGCTCATGGACCAGCTCCAGCGTGCGCGCACCGAAGCAGACGACCTGGCCCAGCGCTTGCAGAGCATCGGGAGACGCGAAGCCGACCAAAGCCTCGAGCTCAAGGCTGCGCAGACGCAGCGAGCTGGGCTGGAAGAGGAGCTGCGCACACCCATGTCGCAGGGTCTCACGCCGCAGGAAGCCGCGCAGCTCGAGACGCTCCATGCGCAGGAGGACCAGCAGAAGCGCCAGTTGGCCGAGAAGTCCAACACGTTGTCGGAACTCACCAATCGCCGTTCGATCCTCGAGATTGATCTCAACGAGAACCTGCGTCGACGCCAAGAAGAGATTGGATCGCAGCTCGAGACGCTGGGCGAGTCGCTGGGTGGCGACGACGCGGCGACGGCTTCGGGTGTCCAGGACGTCTCGGCTCGCAAGCGCGAGATCGACGCGCTTCGTCGACGCATCGCTGACCGCGAGAAGCGCATCAAGGCGATCGAAAAGGAGCTCGACCGTCTGACGCAGTCTATCCAAGACACGCAGGCGAGCTACGACAAGACCAAGGCGGACCAGGCCGAAGATGCACGCAGCATCGCTCGTCAGCAGAAGAGCGTCGAGCGATACCTGTCGAAGCGTTCGCGTCTGCTCGATCAGCGCGACAGGTGCAACCAGCAGATTCGCGATCTGGGCGTGTTGCCCGAGGAGGCGTTCGAAAAGTACATCAACACGAACTCGGACCGGTTGGTCAAGAGCCTTCACAAGGTGCAAGATTCGCTCAAGAAGTTTTCGCACGTCAACAAGAAGGCGGTGGAGCAGTACAACTCGTTTACCAAGCAGCGCGACCAGCTGATCGAGCGAAGGGGCGAGCTCGAGCAGAGTGCCGAGAGCATTCAGGAGCTCATCGACGTGCTGGACCAGAGGAAGGACGAGGCGATCGAGCGCACGTTCAAGCAGGTTAGCAAGTACTTTGAAGAGGTGTTCGAGAAGCTCGTCCCCGCCGGAAGGGGAAGGCTCATCATGCAGCGACGCGCCGACATTGCCACTGCCGCCGGTGCTGGTGCTGCGGCGGCTGAAGAGTCGGACGAGGACGCCACGGCCCAGGTGGAGAGCTACACGGGCGTTTCGATCAAGGTGTCGTTCAACTCAAAGCAAGATGAAGGATTGCGCATCCAGCAGCTCTCGGGAGGCCAAAAGTCGCTCGTGGCGCTCGCGACCGTGTTTGCGATTCAGAAGTGCGACCCGGCGCCGTTCTACCTGTTTGACGAGATCGACGCCAACCTGGACGCGCTGTACAGGACCGCGGTGGCGAATATGATCCGCGAATTGGCCGAGAATGCGCAGTTCATCACCACGACCTTCCGGCCCGAGATGGTTCAGGTGGCTAGCAAGCACTATGGTGTGCTGTTTGATGCGAACAAGGTTAGTAGCATTAGGAGTATCAGTCGGGACGAGGCGCACGACTTTGTCGAGGCGGCTGCGACGACCGAGCCTGCGCGTTGAGGGTGCGATAATGCGATTGTAGTCTAGTGTATGGTAATGTAGCGACAGGGCTCTGATATGTGATGAAGTGTGTGGTGTTGAGTTGAGGGTGTCATGGTGTGAGGAGGACGCACGAGCCAGACTGTCAAGGTTGGACCCTTGAACCCTTGCTTTATCTGCGGGGGAGCAGCCACACTTTTGAGAATCACGCCATATCCTCTGTATCATGCAGAGCATTCAGTCTCGCTGACTTACCACACCTACGTCTTTGTCCAGCTCTCAAGCCATCAGCGTCTTTCGTTATCCCATCGACACCGCTACACTCCAGATTTCGCTCCTGGACGCTGTAAACCCGGAATCATGCCCCGTCACATCGAGATCGTGGTCAACCCGGCGTCGGGGTCCAAGCTGGCGCTTTCTTTGGCCGAGCAGCACGTCCGACCACTTTTACTCTCCTCGCTCGACTCAACATCTGCACCAAGCATTCGAATTCGACAAACGCAGAGTGCGGGGGACGGCGTGCGCATCGGCCGGGAGATCGCGCGTGACTCGCTCGCTTCCGCCGCCTCCAACGACCCCGCAGATCCAATCCTGGACATAGTGCTGATCGGCGGCGACGGAACAACGCACGAGCTGCTCAACGGGCTGTACCTCCACCCGTCTTCCTCGACCCCACCACCCGCCGTCAAAGCTTCACTGCAGATCAGACTGGCCATCGTGCCCGGCGGCACGGCCAACGCGCTGTACTCGGCCATGTACCCCGCCGATTGGACGCAGGAGGTGCAGCATCGAGCCGCCACGACTGCGTCGATTGGCGATCTTGACGCAAATGTGCTGGAT